>CAUYRH010110600.1:0-15555 GCA_963574655.1 Perodicticus potto | reverse complement strand
GGCTCGGCGCCTGTGGCTCAACGGGCTAAGGCGCCAGCCACGTACACCTGAGCTGGTGGGTTCGAATCCAGCCCGGGCCCGCCAAACAACAATGACGGCTGCAACCAAAAAATGGCCGGGTGTTGTGGCGGGCGCCTGTAGTCCCAGCTACTTGGGAGGCGGAGGCAGGAGACTCGTTTGAGCCCAGGAATTGGAGGTTGCTGTGAGCTGTGATGCCACGGCACTCTACCCAGAGTGACAGCTTGAGGCTCTGTCTCAAAAAAAAAAAAGAAAAGTGTCTCTTTTTTTGAAGTTTCAAATGTTTTTTAATTGACATGTAATTATGTATATTTATCAGGTATGATGTTGCATATAAAATGTATGTTGTATAATGATCAGATCAGGGTGTTTAGCATGACCATCACCTCATGCATTTATCATTTGTTTGTGGTGAGGATGTGCAAAAGTTGCTCTTCTCAACTTATTCTTCCTAATTGTAACTTTTTACCTGCTGACCAACCTTTGCTCATCCTCCTAAATTCTATTTTTTTTTTTTTTTTTTTGAAACAGAGTCTCATTATGTTTCCCTGGGTAGAGCACCATGGTGTCACAGCTCACAGCAACCTCAACCTCTTGGGCTTAAGCGATTCTCTTGCCTCAGCCTCCCAAGTAGCTGGAACTACAGGCGCCCGCCACAGTGCCCGGCTATTTTTTTGTTGCAATTGTTTAATTGGCCGGGGCTGGGTTCAAACCACCCAAACGGGTTTGCCACCCTCATGGGTATGGGCCGGGTGCCGTAACTACTGTGCTACAGGCGCCGAGCCATAAATTCTATTTTCAAGAGCAAAAATAAAATACATCTGTCACTAAACCACTATATTATAATTAAGTCTTGGTTTTATGTTTTGGTTTCTTCTGTAGGTGTACAGAAGATGGATGTCCACATAAGAAATTTTTCCACACACGTTTTCTCATGCGAATGAGATTAACACCAGATTGTTCAAAAATGTTGATTTCAACATCCTCTGGCTATCTCTTAATTTTACATGATCTTGACTTAACCAAGTCTTTAGAAGTAGGTAGCTATCCCATTTTGAGAGCAAGAAGAACTACATCAAGTTCAGGTAAGCTTTTTTCTTTTTTTCATTAAAAAAAGGTTTTTCTCAAGAATCTCAGACATAGGATGGTTTATGTTTCTCTTCTGAAAATGATAGCAGGAAAAAGGGAAGAACATTAGAAGACACTCTATAGAAAGCTCAAAGATAGCATTTTTCCCAAGCAAGTGTAATGATCTGTATGCATCTTTGACATAGCGTTAGTTTGTGGTTCCATATATCACAAATATTCTAGGTAGAAAGGATAACTGCCAACTTGGAAAGTATTTTATTTTACCTTTCTGCTAATGGGGGTCATTGATCAGTACCTAAGAGTCATAACTATGCTAAAACTTAGCAATAGCTCAAGGTAATATCAGTCTTCTTTTTTTTTTCTTTTGAGACAGTCTCACTATATCGCCTGTGGCAGAGTGCCATGGCATCATAGTTCACAGCAACCTCAAATTCTTGGGCTTAAGGGATTCTCTTGCCTCTGCCTCCCAGGTAGCTGGGACTATAGACACCTGCCACAATCTCTGGCCGTTTTTTAGAGATGGGGGTCTCGCACTTGCTCAAGCTGGTCTTGAACCTCTGAGCTCAGGCAATCCACCTACCTCAGCTTTGCAGAGTGCTAGGATTACAGGCGTGAGCCCCTGCGCCTGGACTTCTTTCTTTTTGTAAGGCAAGCATGCTGCACCTGGACTTCTTTCAATTTTAATGGCAAGCATGAAACAAAGTTTATTGAGCAAGAGATAGAATTACAGAGTAAGAAAGTTTACAAAGCAGGATGTATTCACTAAAGACAGCAAATGGGCCTCCATTGCCAAGGTGAGTAGACAGAGAGGCCAGTATCAGTCATCTTAAGTCCTTCTGGAATCCGTTAGAACTTTTAAGTTATAACCAATATAGAATTTTAATTTTAAGGGACTTTTCATCTAGACTTCCAGATGTCTAGACACAGGTAACTGGTACCATCTTACCTCAATGACCCCACTACCTTCTTGCTAACGTCCTGTCTCTTCTCCCATTGCTGATTCTGTTAGACTTAAGTGAATTTAGGGGTCAGAAAAAATTAAGGATTATATTGTATTATCATTATGTGATTTAAAAAAGCTATATCTACTTTTGAGAAAGTCAGGAATGGGGGGTTCGGCACCTGTGGCTAAACGGGCTAAGGCGCCAGCCACGTACACCTGAGCTGGCGGGTTCGAATCCAGCCCGGGCCCACCAAACAACAATGATGGCTGCAACCAAAACAATGGCCGGGCGTTGTGGTGGGTGCCTGTAGTCCCAGCTACTTGGGAGGCTGAGGCAAGAGACTCACTTGAGCCCAGGAATTGGAGGTTGCTGTGAGCTGTGATGACACGGCACTCTATCCTGGGTGACAGCTTGAGGCTCTGTCTCAAAAAAAAAAGAGAGAAAGTCAGGAATAATTTAGGGACATACCTATCATTTATAATATTGTGCTCATGAACAGGAACCCAGAAAGAGAGACTTTAGCACTGGGTCACTAATACTCAGTCTTGAAACACTGAATATTCGTATATTGGTATTAAAAGGCAGCTTCAAATGATTGTAATCTTCTGTGTACACAGGGCCACTTCTGAAGATTCCTTTGGGAAAGAGGGGGCATAAATGTACTGCTCTTGCCCAAATTAACTGCTAAAAAGTAGAAAATAAAGTTTTATAAACTTTCTTGCAAACAAGGGATTTCATAAATATGGAAATATAATGCTTTTAGATTTAGAATTGCCTTTTAAGAGGAGACGGGGAAAGACCGGGAGAGGAACGGAGAGAGCATCTCTCTCCCCACTTGAAATCTCTCCCTCTACCAGGAGCTTTGGTGTTTCCTGTATTCTTTTCTGTAAATCAATTCTGTCTTACCACGGAGGGGTGGGGGGGGGAAATAATGTAATGAAGAATAATAAAATACATGTATTTAAAAAAAAAATAGAATTGCCTTTTAAGTTAAACATAATCAAATGTGACTTAATGAGAAATCATACTTAGTGTCTAGCTGGCCTATTTTGATTCAAGAACCAAGGTTTTCAGTCTCGTGAGAGCAATTCTGACACTAAATAACATCATAGGAAATGAGATTGGTAAAAAGTTATAACAGGTGTGGGGCAACTATAAAAGTATGATGAAATGGAGATTGCTCTTTGGAGTAATATATTCTACTATCTGATATTCATTTTATCTTTTCCACAGATTTCCACAGAATATAAAGTTTTGAACTGCTTTTCAAGGAGTATTCACATAAACTGGGTACCGTGGCATATACCTGTAGTCCCAACTAGTACTAGGGAGGCTGAAGCTGAGGTGGTAGGATCCCTTAAACCTCAGAGCTCAAATCCAGCCTGGGCAACATAGTGAGATCTTCCTCATCTCATCTCTTTGAAAGAAAAAAAGTATTTACATAATTTTGAGAGTTTTTCGTATGCTTTAAAGGAGGATCCGTTTAGGCTAAGCACATTGGCTAACACCTATAGTCTTAGCACTGTAGAAGGCAGAGGTAGGTGGATTGCTTGAGCTCAGGAATTCAAGACCAGCCTAAACAAGAGGGACACCCCATCTCTACTAAAAATAGAAAAATTAGCTGAACATTTTGGTAGGCGCCTGTAGTCTCAGCTACTCGGGAAGCTAAGCTTGAGCCCTGAGTTTGAGGTTGCTGTGAACTATGATGCCACAGTACTCTACTCAAGGTGACAGAGTAAGACTCTGTCTGGAAAAAAAAAAGATTTAGATTTTTTCACATTCACAGTAATGGGGCTGTGTCTTGGACTGTATTGTAACATTAAACAATAGGCTTAAGAGTTTCATTTTCATTTTCCTTGAATTTCTGTGTTCCATCTTAGTATAGGAATTATAGGGAACTAGAGATACTCCAGTGCTTATTTGGTTTTTTAATTTTTATTTTGTGTAAACAAGTTTTTGGTAGAAAAGGTTTTAGACAGGGACTAGAGCTTAGAACACTTCAAAAATCCATGCTGCCTTCCTCATTCTTAGCTATATAGGCCAGTTTTTTTGTTTGTTTGTTTTTTTGTTTTTTTGCAGTTTTGGCCTGGGCTCGAACCTGCTACCCGTGGTATATGGGGCTGGCGCCCTACTCCTTGAGCCACAGGCGCCACCCATTTTTTGGTTTTTTTGAGACAGTCTTACTGTGTCACCCTCGGCAGAGTGCCATGGCAGCCTCCCAAATAGGTGGGACCAGAGGTGTCCACCACAACATCTGGGTATTATTTTGTTGTAGTTGTCATTGTAATTAGGCAAGCCCAGGCTGGGTTCGAACCTGCTAGCCCTGGTGTATATGGTCAGTGCCCTATCCGCTGAGCTACAGGCACCATGCTTTTTTTTTTTTTTAGACAGATTCTCACTTTGTCACCCATGGTAGAGTGTTGTGCCATCACAGCTTACAGCAACCTCAAACTCTTGAGTTCAAGCGATTCTCTTGCCTCAGTCTCCCAAGTAGCTGGGACTACAGGTGCCCGCCACAATGCCTGGCTATTTTTAGAGATGGGGTCTTGTTCTGGCTCAGGCTGCTCTCCAACCTGTGAGCTCAGGCAGTCCACTCACCTTAGCCTCCCAGAATGCTAGGATTATAGGCATGAGTCAATGTGCCTGGCCAGTTTTATTTGAACATATGTTTTGCATTTTAAAAGTATGGCTCAAGTAGAAATTTAGAAGTTAAGAGCCCCTACTAGAGTTATGCTAAGTTTATTGTCAGAATTTTTTGTATTTTTAAGATTTGACCACTTCATCAAGTTCATCTGGTCCTAGAGTTTCTGGTTCACCTTGTCATCATAGTGATTCCAGTTCTTCTGAGAAACACATGTCACGAGCCTCTCAAAGGGAAGGTAGGTAAAAAGTTGGATTTTATGATCTTACAACAACAGATTCCACTAAATAGCCTTCTTTGGTTTGGTTTTAATCCATAAAAATAAAAGCCAATAGACATGAGAATATTTCTTTATCCCTCATCGTTTTTAGAAAGCTAACTAAGGTCTTTAGGGTTGAATATCTGTGGCTTAACTCTTGGTTGGATTTGAGCTTTGATTTTAATACCTGGACTTATTTTTGTCTCACTGGGAGAGAAAGTAGTTCAGAAATACAGATTTTAGTTCAGGTTGTTGTGACAATTAAGTGAGATTATGCATGTGAAAATGATATATAAGGGATAAAATTTTCAAGTGATTGTGAAAGTCATCTGGTTCTTCCTAGGAGGTATTTTGCTCTGCCCTTTCCTTATCTGTACAATGCCTGACAGCCCAAGAGGGTTGTGGGAACGACAATCAGCCCCACTCTGTATTTGCCAGTTTTTCCCTAGCCGTTCTGTCAGAACTAACTGCTCTGCTATCCCTTCCACCTCCTAACAGAAATGCTTTCTACCTGTACAAATGCTATTCTATTGTTATTTTTCATACTAATTCACATCTAAGCTCTAGCAACCTTTATTTTTTTTATTCTCTTCTTTGTGGAAAGAGTATTAAGGGCCAGATGTGACTTTGGGGAGGGAGGGTCATTTTGGATCACCCTTTGGAGATATACGTGTCTCTACCTTCATATTTAGGGCAGGGACTAAACGTTAGACTTCTAATTTGTATTTTCTCTAGGTAACTTGGCCTGGTAGATGTTGGTTATTTTGCATGACTACTTAGGTCAGTAGAATGTTTTGAGAACCCTTTCTAACCTAAACTATGGTCAATCTATTTTCCTTTGGACATTGAAGACTGATGTCTCACATTCTCAGTTTTAAGGTTAAAAACTCCTCCCCTTAAATTTAAAAATTAATGCCCAAAGTATAACATTTCTCCTTTGATTTGTAGCAGAAACATCTTTTGCAGATCTACCTATTCATCTTTTAGAGCTATGTCATACAAGCCAGGCCTTCTAATAATCATTGAGAAAAGAATCTTTATTATTTTTCTTCTTTTTCTTTTTTATTTTTATTAAGTCATAGCCGTGTACATTAATGCAATCAAGGGGTACAATGTGCTGGTTTTATATACCATTTGAAATATTTTCATCAAACTGGTTAACATAGCCTTCACTGTATTTTCTTAGTTATTATGTTAAGACATTTATACTCTATCTACACTTAGTAAATTTAACATGTACCCTTGTAAAATGCGCTGTAGGTGTGTTCCCATCAGTTACCCTCCCTCCACCCATCCTTCCCTCTTCCCTCCCTCTCTTCACCACCCCCTTCTTGAGCTATAGTTGGGTTATAGCCTTCATATGAAAGCTATAAATTGGTTTTATAGTAGGGTTGAGTACATTGGATACTTTTTCTTCCATTCTTGAGATACTTTGCTAAGAAGAATATGTTCCAGCTCTATCAAGAAACTTTTTTTGATTGACTAAACCATCTGTGAGAAAAAGAAATTTAACTTAAGAAGAAATAACTGGCTAACAATCTTGCTTGTTATTGAATAGTTAGTGGTATACACAAAACCACAAATATACAGCAGTTTATATTATTATACATCTATTATATAGCATAGAGAGTTGGGAAGGAGGAAAGAGATGACATATGAAGAGACTGGGAAGAAAGAAGAAAATTAGAGGGTAGAAAGAGAAGAAAAAAGTAGGAGTTGTATTGCTTGCAAAACTGACTAAAAGGAAAAGGAAAAGAACGAAGTAGGAGAAGCTGGGACTTACATAGGTGAAGCGGCTTTGAATGTTGGAAACCCTGGATCTTCAGATGTCAAAGTATGTTAACACCATCTTTTGGCAGATATAATAGCTGCATAGAGCAGCTTTTGTCACTATTTTTGACATGAAATCTGCCATGAATTCTTAGAATGTAGCACAAATGAAATCAAAATAGCTCTGGTTCAAGTAAATTTAGATAGGCCCCTTGCCTTTCAGTCTTCCTCACCCAATCTCCACCTCACCTCCCAGGTCCTTTTGCCAGCTCCTAAGGAGCCTCCCAAGGAGCACAGGTAGCAAATTACTGTTTGCCTTTTTATAATAGAATGAATTTCTTTTCTGCTTTTGTTACAGGTTTTCAGAATTCGTAAAATAGGGGTTTGTTTTTCTCTAAAATTATTATTCATTCACATGTTTGGTTGTAACAGTGTAATTTAGAGCTTTATAGCTTTATAGGATACTGATGTAGTAACCTAATGGGAATTTTTGGTTGGTTGTTTGTTTTTTTCGTTTTTGGCCGGGGCTGGGTTTGAATCTGCCACCTCCGGCACATGGGGCTGACGCCCCACTCTTTTGAGCCACAGGTGCCGCCTCCTAATGGGAATTTTTAAAAAGAAGACTTGAAAAGCAGTTCACAAAGGGTCTGACAAGGGAGCTCATTACCTTTAAAATAATACCTTCCATAGGCAGAGAAGTATGGCTCGGCGCCTATAGCTCAAGTAGCTAGGGCGCCAGTGACATACACCAGAGCTGTTGGGTCCGAACTCAGCTCAGGCCTGCCAAACAATAACAACTACAACCAAAAAATAGCCAGGTGTTGTGGCGGGAACCTGTAGTCCCAGCTACTTGGGAGGCTGAGAGAAGAGAATCACTTAAGCCCAAGAGTTTGAGGTTGCTGTGAGCTGTGACATCACGGCACTCTACTCAGGGTGACAGCTTGAGACTCTGTCTCAAGAAAAAAAAAAAGAAATACTTCTCTAGATATTAAATTTCTAAGCTGTTTCCTCATAACATGTATGAAATTGGTTCTTTACATGTATGAGGTATATGACATATTCTTACTAGTAATAGTGACTTAATACAGCATTTTCATTGGCGGCTAGGTAGGAGGAAATGATGGAGCCCAGTAGAGTCAGCAGGAAAATAAGTGATGGGCAATATCTCCTATCTCTTGTTTTGAGATGCTTCTATGTGAAGTGTCCTCCCTCACCTCCTATTTGCAGTTTCTAGTACTGTCCTCAGAGCCATAAATCTGATGCTTTTATCTACTTACAGGCAGTCCTCATGGCCTCCAGGTGTCTGCTTCTCTGGAGTAGAGAGCACCAGGTCCAATCAAATGAGAATGGCTGTCTTTTCTAACTTCCTTCCATGTCACATAACTTTGGTTTTTACTTAAATAAAGAGCTTTCTAAGATACAGATCTAAATCAAAAGGACCCCTAGTCAGTTTTTATACCTTAGTCTTAAATCGTTAGTGATACCTGCTGCAGCAACTTAGGTTCTTTAGTTCTAGTCATACCCTTTCCCCATATTCTACCCCCCAAACTCATGCATACACCATACATTGTTTGGGTACCACATTCTATGTGTCATAGCATAAGGGATAGACTAGGGAATGAAAGCATGAGAAGTGGCTGCCAGAAATCAAAACTTTGATGAACTGCCTTAGTTCTTTGATAATACAAATCCTACATCCTCATTTGTGTCTCAGGAGTTTCACCACGGAATAGTCTTGAAGTCTTAACCCCTGAAGTTCCTGGTGAGAGAGACCGTGGAAATTGCATCACATCCTTACAGCTGCACCCAAAAGGCTGGGCCACTCTTCTTCGGTGCTCAAGCAACACTGATGATCAGGAGGTACAGGCAGTAGTGCTCTACCTTCAACAGGGCTCATTGGACAAATTGCCATTGCCATGTGTGCAAACCTTAGACCAGTCAGTGGCCACAGTCTCTGCCCTCGAGGGCACCTTGTCAGACATCCTGCTTCTCAGCGCTCCTGTTTTGTCCTCTTTTGCTTCATGTGGTGTCTTTAACCCTTGTAAACTCTTCTTCCTAATCTCCTGCCTGGGAATATAGCAAGGCTATATTCGAGGCTATCATCAGCTCAGATTGTGCCCAGCTTCTTAATTCTTGCCTCCTTCATCTAACCCTAAGAAAACCCTGGCTCATAGGTGTGGTAGTCCAAGCTACTTGGGAGGCTGAGAGGATGACTTGAGTCCAGGAACTTGAGACAAGTCTGGGTGATAAAGCAAGACCCTGACTCTAAAACAAAAACAAAGAAAACCTTATATAGTAAATGTGGGACTGAGATGTTTTTGGCTAAGCTAACTAAAAGTGAGGTTTTGTTAAGCCAATTGAGTATTATAATTTTCTCTATTTATTTATATACAGATAGAGTCTCACTTTGTCACCCTCAGTAGAGTGCCGTGGCTTCACAGCTCATAGCAATCTCAAACTCTTGCATTTAAGAGATTCTCTTGCCTCAGCCTCCCAAGTAGCTGGTACTACAGGTGCCCACCATAACGCTCAGCTAATTTTAGAGATGGGGTCTCTATCTTGTTCTGGCTGGTCTCGAACTCCTGAACTTAGGCAATCCATCTGCCTCAACCTCCCACAGTGCTAGGATTATAGGCATGAGCCATCATACTTGGCCTAAATTTTGTCTTTTTAAAGACCAGGGAAGGGCCAGGTGGAGTGGCTCACATCATAATACTAAGACTCTGGGAAACTAAGGCAAGTGGATCACTTGAGCTCAGGAGTTCTAGTGGTCTAGTGGTCCTAAGCAAGAGTGAGACCTTGTCTCTACTAAAAAATAATAGAAAAACTCGGCAGGTGTTATGATAGGAACCTGTCATCCCAGCTATTCGTGAGGCTGAGGCGAGAGGATAATCTGAGCCTAAGAGATTGAGGTTGCTGTGAGCCATGACGATGCCGCAGCACTCTGCCCAGGGTAACAGAGTAAGACTCTAGTCTCAAAGACAAACAGATAAACAAAAAATCAGGGGAGGCTCGGCGCCTATAGCTCAAGCAGCTGGAGCACCGGCTACATACACCAAGGGTGGCAGGTTCAAACCTGTCCCAGGCCAGCTAGAAAAGAGTGACAACTGCAACAGAACATAGCTGGGTGTTGTGGGGTGGGCGCCTGTGGTCCCAGGTTCTTGGGAGGCTGAGGCAAGAGAATCACTTCAGCCCAAGAATTTGAGGTTGCTGTGAGCTGTGACGCTACGGCACTCTACCAAGGGCGACATAGTGAGACTCTGTCTCAAAAAAAAAAAAAAAAAATCAGGGGAAACTGGGAAAGAAAGAGCATAAACCGATTACTAGGAGAAAAAGTCTTAAATGACATTATGATTTTTCATCACTCTATAAAGCAAAAGTCTTCTAAGGATCTCACTGGTCTTAGAGGCCAGAACTAAAAGAAGGAGAAAAGAGCCTTTGAATTGAGTAGGGGAAGAGGTAAGGTCTCAAGTACTTGGATGTACCCTTGTAAGTTCTAAAATACCAAGATTGTTGTTGCCCTAAGAAGAGAATGTACCACAAAAGGTACAGGCAGCTTCAGGGAACAAAGCACTTCAAAGTGTTGTTCTTAACCTTAGCTTAAGAAGATAAGAAAGTGGCTCAGCGCTCAGTGAGTGGGCACTGGCCATATACAACGAAGCAGGCAGGTTTGAGCCCAGCCTGGGCCTGCTAAACAACAATGACAACTACAACCAAAAAAAAAAAAAAAGCCAGCCTTTGTGGCAGGTGCTTGTAGTTCCAGCTCCTCCAGAGGCTGAGGCACGAGAATTGCTTAAATCTAAGAGTTTGAGGTTGCTGTGCGCTGTGACGTAACAGCACTCTACAGAAGGTGACATAATAGGACCCTGTCTCAGAAAAAAAAAAAAAAGAAGAAGAAGAAGAAGATAAGAAGGTATAAGGCATACAAGTTTTGTTAGTTGAGGGGAAGATAGCATTCATCTGATTGATTTCTTGCAACAAGTCTGTGGCTTTGGCAATCTGTTGATCTTTTTAAAAAGAGTATCCGTAGTACTATTTGGCCTGTATAACATTGATTTGTCTCCCTTTTCTCTCTCTAGTGGACTTGTGTCTATGAATTCCAAGAAGGAGCTCCTGTACGACCTGTCTCACCTCGCTGTTCTCTACGACTGACTCATTACATTGAAGAAGCCAATGTAGGCAGGGGTTACATCAAAGAACTTTGCTTCAGCCCTGATGGGCGGATGATTTCTTCCCCACATGGTTATGGGATTCGCTTGTTGGGATTTGACAAACAGTGCAGTGAACTTGTTGACTGTTTGCCCAATGAAGCCAGTCCCCTGCGGGTGATCCGTTCTCTGTACTCTCATAATGATGTAGTACTGACAACAAAGTTCTCTCCAACACATTGTCAGATTGCCTCAGGGTGCCTTAGTGGACGGGTTTCTTTGTATCAGCCAAAGTTTTAGGCACAACTTACATCAAATAAGGAATACTTTTGGCGTTTGACTTATAAATTACTTCAATTTAGGTGAAGTATTTTCTTTTTAGAATATCTTGTAAGTTTGAGTCAAATCCTGGTTCTTACGGGTCCATGAACACCTGTGACCTGAGTACTTGGTCATCCAGCATCATACAGGCATCTCCAAGTTAGACTCTATGCAGCACCATCTTTTTCAGCATTCCTCTGCTCCTGCTATCTGTGCCACTAAATTCCAGTTTTTCTGGTTATTTTGCACGGTGGTTCTTGTTAAGTTCCTTTCTCTCGTGTGTATACACGTGCTTATTTGCTCTCTCTCTTTTTTAAAATTTTGTGGACATTAAACAATTTAACAGGAGTTTTGGTTAGGGTAGGAGAAACCCATGATACTAGAATTGAATAAAATTCAGAAGTGTGTTGTTGGCATACTGGTCGTTGAAAAGAAATTTTATCTTCACTTATCAGTTCACTTGGTTTTTAAGGTTGCTATTATATTTCTTTATACTGAACACAGATAGTGGCATTATTCCCCTAGTTGTTAAGAGGGCCTTGCAACAAAATGTCTTCTAAGTTTCTTGTTAAAGTTATACGAATTTTTTCATGATGAAAGGGATTTTATTGTGAAATTCTAGAAAAATACTACCACCTCTCTTTGTGATTTACTTTTCTTGTATATGAATTTAAAATCTCTAGCATGTGTCCTTAGTTGATATTTTGTTCCTATCAATAGCATTAGAAGGGAAAGGAGGAGAAGGGATGGCTTTGGATATTTCTGTTACACGAAAAGGATTTGTTTATTAGATTGGTACCAATATCTGGATACATTGTGATGAGAACAATGTCTCTTAGGTTTTCTGTGTTTTTTTTCTGCCAGATTATTGGAATCACACAGGATAATGTGTTGTTAACTGTATAGGGGAAGAGGGGAAAGCAGGAGTAAAGAGGTGGAGGTTAAATCATTTCTTCTCTGAGCCAGGGATCACAAGCTCAGCTCTTATCCTTAGTGAGGGGAGAACTGCGGTCCTCTTCAAGCTGTTATCCTAAGTATGGTAGTCATCAAATAAGTGCTGATATAAAGGCTTGTTTTTATGTTTTGTTATGGAACTCAACAAGTAGAAAGTATCAAGGCTGACTGCTCTGTTGAATGATAGCTTTCTTCCAATCTCCCCCACATGGATGGCATTTGTTTAAAAGGGATTACTAGAGCCTGGAATGATTAAGCCATGCACTAGCCTTTTGCTCTTAGTTCTCATTCTCTTTAGGCCAGTGATCCTCAAATATTAGGGTACATTGTAATCATTGAAGAGTTTATGAAAAATGCAGAAACTTTAGCCTCACCTTAGGAAATTTGGATTCAGCCGGGAAAGGACAGGAATCTGTATTTTAACTGGAATCTCAACTGTGGTCTCGGATCACAGTTTGAAAAATACAACCGTAATCAGCAGTTAAGCACCTATCTGGGAAACAATTCCCAGTGGGTGTTTTAATTATTCAAAAAAATAAGCAAATGAAAGCAATAGAGGATAATTCAGAATGGAATTAATTACATCATTTGACAAATGAGAGAAGTTAATTGACTTGTTTAAGGTCATTGCAAAGTTAGTGGCAGAGTCAGGGCTTGAATTCAAGTCTACCAGTAATTCCTTGCTCAGGGTAATTCCTACTGTATTACGCTGGCTGTTAGAAAACGATTTATGGACACTTTGTCTTTAAGTTATATTATTGTGAATACTCTTAAAGCAGCCAATGGGATTGGTAAAAAAAAATCAGCATGGGAGTAGATGCTGTGAATTCTAGCCATATAAGAAGAAAAGTATTTTAAATCTTACAGAAATGTTTAAACCGCCCAAATTCAAGGCATTTCCTTGTAGGACCTATCAACCAACCATTCACACACATGTACAGACAGTTGTATCTCACTTGGAACAATGTTGGCAGTAGGACAAATTTTTAAAATTAGATCATCTCACCCTGGATATTTAAAAATTTAGAAATGTTTTAGTCATTAAAAAAGTAACCACAAAGCACAGTGAACACATAAATATATTTAATATATATTAATATATATTTAAAAGAAAATGGTTTTGGAGGTAAAAGCACTCAGATAATGTCATCATTAAAGATAAGTTACCAAGGCTGGGCTTGGCGGCTCATGCCTGTAATCCTAGCATTCTAGGAGGCCAAGGCGGTGGATTGCTTGAGTTTACAAGTTTGAGACCAGCTTGAGCAAAGGCAAGACTCCATCTCTATTAAAATAGAAAAACTGAGGCAATAATAGCCAGGTGTTTTGGCGGGTGCCTGTAGTCCCAGCTACTTAGGAGGCTGAGGTAAGAGAATCGCCTAAGCCCAAGAGCTGGAGGTTGCTGTGACGCCATGGCACTTTACCGAGGGTGACAAAATGAGACTTTGTCTCTAAAAAAGAAAGAAAGAAAAACTGAGGCAAAAGGATTGCTTGAGCCCAAGAGTTGGATGCTGTTGTGAGCTGTGATGCCACAACACTCTACCAGGGTGACAGCTTGAGACTCTTTCTCAAAAAAAAAAAAAAAAAAAAGTTACCAAGTACAATGATCATATTCATATTCAAAGTAGATTCCATACATTTTATCAACTTTAGAAAGAGTTTCATGTCAGATGCTGGGCCCACAAATGCCCAACTCAAAATTCAGCCAGTGATTCTTTAACCACTATGGAGTACCTATCATGTGTTAAATAATGTACATGTTTTACTACTAAATCTCACAAAAACCTTGGGAGGTAGATAGAATGAGCCTCAGTTTTCTTTGGAGGTAATAAAAGTGGGTCAAAAGATTAAGTGACTTGCCTTAAGTCACAGAGTTGTAATAGGTGGCAGCACTGGGATTCAAATCCAGGATTGTTGGTTTGTGTGCTTTAGTCCAAAGCCTTTGTGTACTTCGACCTTACCATTTTGCCCTTTAGTTTGTAAAGGATGGTAAGCTGTCCTGCTGGTTTATTTGTTTAGAGTCTTCTGGAAAATTTTTTGTTACAGAACTGGCTTACCTTCTGAACCATATGAGAGAATATTCACAAGATTGACAATTTACATCACCATGCTATAAACTCAGGTCTTACATAGTCTGTTCCTAACTAAAAAACCTCAGGCTGAATAAGCAGCTATAAAATAGAAAAGAAAAATAAAGGAGAGACATCCTTGCATTACAATAAAGCCACACAGATGAGAATTAAAAATTAATGGCCAGCAAACTCAAGAGAACTTGAGATGTGATCATAATCAAGACGTTGTCAGGGAATATTAATCAAGAAATTAAAGGGATCAGGAATGCTACAATACTGGAAGGATTTACATTTTACCATTTCAAAGTCCCGTTTCACTTAGAGTATAAAATCTAATGTTTTTTACTCTAAATTGTATCCAGTCATTTTATTTATGGTAACTGGCAAATGTATTATAATTGGTACTGCAGTATAATTGTTGGTAAATGTAGTACAAATTGTTCTCCTCTTTTAAAAAGTTCCTCTGCAGCTCGGTGCCTGTAGCTCAGTGGCCAGGGCGCCAACCACATACACTGGAGCTGGAGGATGCAAACCCACCCTGGGCCTGCCAAACAACATTGACAACTACAACCATAAAATAGCCAGGCGTTATGGCAAGCACCTGTAGTCCCAGCTATTTGGGAGGCTGAGGCAAGAGAATCACTTAAGCCCAAAAGTTTGAGGTTGCTATGAGCTATGATGGGACAGCACTCTATAGAGACTGACATAGTGAGACTCTGTCTCAGAAAAAAAAAAACCCAACAAAACGGTTTTCTGCAGAACAGTGTATTTATTGGCAATACAATGCCGAATGAGTTAGGGACATAAAATATATAGTAGTTCCTTATTTTCTTTCTTTCTTTTCTCTTTCTTTCTTTTTTTTTTTTGAGACAGACTTTTACTTTGTTGCCTTGGGTAGAGTGCTGTGGCCTCATTAGCTCACAGCAATCTCAAACTCCTTGAAAGCTCAAGCTATTCACTTGTCTCAGCCTCGCAAGTAGCTGGAACTAGGTGCCCACCATAACCCCCGACTATTTTTTAGAGATGGGGTCTCTTGCTCAGGCTGGTCTTGAACTTGTGAACTCAAGCAATCCACCCACCTTGGCTTCCTGGAGTGCTAGGATTACAGGAGTGAGCCACCACACCTGGGAGTTCCTTATTTTCAGTTGCGAAAATGAAATTGGTAAAGCGGAAGAGACGTGTGTTTTACCATGTCTTTTTTTTTTTTTTTTTTGAGACAGAGCCTCAAACTGTCACCCTGGATAGAGTGCTGTGGCATCACAGCTCACAGCAACCTCCAATTCCTGGGCTCAAGTGAGTCTCTTGCCTCCGCCTCCCAAGTAGCTGGGACTACAGGCACCCG
>CAUYRH010110599.1:0-35861 GCA_963574655.1 Perodicticus potto | reverse complement strand
GGAGAGGAACGGAGAGAGCATCTCTCTCCCCACTTGAAATCTCTCCCTCTACCAGGAGCTTTGGTGTTTTCTGTATTCTTTTCTGTAAATCAATTCTGTCTTACCACGGAGGGGTGGGTGGGGGGGAAATAATGTAATGAAGAATAATAAAATACATGTATTTAAAAAAAAATAAAATCACATGATGAAATAAAAAAAAAAATAGCGTGCAATATAAAATTGCACACAAACTTTATGGGCACCCTGCATAATGTGGGTTTTCTTATTAAAAATCTTGGCTGAAGTCTTGTCTTTCTACTCCTTGGATTCCCCATTAAGTTGGAAAACAAGACTGTGGCCCTGACTGAGTCCTTCTGGGATAAGACTTTCTGCCTGTATATGCTCTCCATCCATGCCTGCTGTTCAAACTGGTTCTTGACGTCTCAACTTTCTCAGTTGTAGCTTAAAGAAAGTTCTTTCCCTTATAGCCTCACTGTGAGGGAGCATGGCCTTTGCCTAGAATTCAAGGTAGAAGGAGCTTCAGAGAGATGGCAGGAAGCAGTGGCTCTGTGTTCTCTCAGCGTTCCCTGGCAGGAGGCCTATGATGTGACATCCCAAAGGCCCTGGATGAGTGTTTGTTTATTCTTGGTTTCTAGGCTTCGGTGGGGGTTATTATCTCATTGTTTCCTGTTGGCTTCCCTTGGCCTGACATCAATTCTGCCTGATGCCCATACCTTCTAGGTCTCTGTTTTAACACACAGTATGTGGCCAGGAACCCTACAATGTCCTGAAAATGTTTGCTTAACCTACAGGGCCATCCTCCTCTTTTTTAGTGGAATAGGGCCTGCCAAACAGAAAGCTTGGGGCCTTTGGACTTTCTCGGCAGTGTGAAATTTGGATTTTGGATGTCAATCTTGCTGTGGCTTCCTTCCTGACTTTCTTGAGCATCTGTGCTCTCTGGCTAAGGGCTAAGGGCCAGCTGGTTGCCTGTTTTCACAGTAGTCGTCTGTGGAAATTTGAAGTCAGCTGTGAAGTGTGTTCTTTGTAATGAATAGAGTCCAGAAACCCAGCTTTGCAGCTACTGTAGCTGTGGTGAAGTGCTGTGGGTGGATTGGACAGGGATTCAGGAGAATCTTGAATTCAACATGGTGAGGGGTCTGTTTAGGATCTTAATCTGCATTTCCTGTCCTGTAAGGCCAAGCACAGAAGGCAGAGAAAACAGCCTAAGTTTGGCCTTGAATGCCAAACAAACCTTTCTCACAGCTGCCTTCGGACAATGTCCAAAGAACTGACTGTTAAACTGGATAGCTGAGAAGGTGCTCTCTAACTTTTGGGGGTCACAGGCCCCCTTTGGGAAACAGGTGAGTGTTATGGGTCGGATTCCTAGGAAAAATACTGTGCACTTGAGTCTTATTTCCATCTTGAGGAGGCCCACTGGACTGAATTCTCTAGGACCATCATGGTTTACACATACAGTGGATCACATGGGTAATTTCCCAGCCTTCGACACAATATCCGCTCTCCTGCGGGCTGTGTCTGTGCACTTTGAGCAGTCTTGGTACAATCCCAAAGCCAAATGCTTATCAGATGCAGGAAGCACCAGGTCACTGCACACTGAGGAAAACTTAATATGGCTATAAACATTATATATGGGTTTACCACTGTCATTTAATTAAGTCTCAGGTTACTGTGCACTAGGGAAGCTGTGCTGTGCAGCTGGGTGACAGATGGACAGGCCACAAACAGGAATGGATGTACTGGAGTTCAGTGTGTCTGAAAGAGTGTTAGCTTTGAAATCAGACAGACCGAGGCTTGACTATTGGCTCCATCCATTGAGTGGCCAGACCTCTTGGGAACCTTACTTTCCTCATCTGCAGAATGGAAATAATGCAGCATGAACTCCAGCAAAGTGAAGATTCATTACATAATGTGTGCAAAGTACTTTCCTGGACAGCACCACTGTTTATGTCAGAATGCCCAGCTCATGTCGGGTCTGCAGCTCATGGGATGTGTGCTTTCCTGGCCCTGGCATCCGTCCTACTGCCTGTGCTTCACAGGGGTTTGTTCTGCCTTATTGGAGTTTCCTAGTTTCTTATTTAAGGTTTGGCAATCCTGAGAAGATGCTGATCTCCCTATACAGAGAGGGTTGTGTAAATTTGCTGGGGGCCTACAGGTTGGTGGGTAACAGCTGTGGGTGTGTGTATCCGTTCCCTATTTCTTTCTCAGAGGTTGCTGTGATCAAGCGCCCCTGTCCAAGGGAAGTAGCTGGCTGTGCTGAAAAGTTGGGTATGACAAGAACTGGTGAAACCAACAGAGTTGTGCAAGGATTAAGCCCTGGCTTTTCCATTTTCATGTGTTCATCAACTGAGCTCAGGGTATAAAGACACAGTTCAGGGCTTGGTGCTCGCAGCACAGTGGTTATGGCATCGGCCACATGCACCAAGGCTGATGGGTTCGAACCCGCCCCTAGCCAGTTAAACAACAATGACACCTGCAACAAAAAATAGCCAGGCATTGTGGTGGGTGATTATAGTCCCAGCTACTTGGGAGGCTGAAGCAAGAGAATCACTTGAGCCCAAGAGTTTGAAGTTGCTGTGAGCTGTGATGCCACAGCACTCTATCGAGGGAGACATAGTAAGACTCTGTCTTAAAAAAAAAAAAAAGACACAGTGACACAGTTCAGGAAGTTTCATTGTGAAGTACTTCCTCTTGTTCTGTGGATTCAGATTCAAAAGTTTGAGGAAACTCAGAGGAGAAAATTAAATTTATGAAACAGATACATTAAAGGGTTTTGATGATCTATCTATTTATCTATTTATCTATCTACCTGCTATAGATAATAATATAGGGTCTCTGTATCCAGAAGGATGTTTATTTATACATAAGCAAACATCTCTCTTTATTCTACAGAGAAAAATCATTCTTCATTTCCCCATAATGATTTGAAGGTCCTTAGTGTCTTGTCCATCCATCCATCCACCCATCAATATGCATCCATCTACTATATTCAAGGTACTGTGAGGACTGAAAGTTGCAAGTCCTATGGTTGTCTTTTGTATGGAACCAGGTTAGCATAATGCTAAGTCCTTAGATTTTAGAGTCCAACAGTCTTGGGTTAGTCTGTTCTTCAGAGCCCTGCTCTTCATTCACTAACTGAGGAAACTTCAGTAGATTGTTTACCTATTGAAGCACCAATTTCCTAGCCAAAAAAGGAGGATAAGAATAACCTCTTGTGAGAAGAGTTCTGGATATGTATTCAAACTTCATGAAAGTAACTGGAACAATGTATGACTATAATAAATGCTCCCTAAATAAATATAATTGCATAATTGGCTCAACAGCAAAGATAAAGCACCTCTGAAATGTTTCAATATTATTTAACTGGAAAAAATTCAATGTACTTGCAAGTTTCAGGCATATACCGTGTGAATGCCTGTGTGCATGCATGCTTTGTGAGCGTGTGTGTGTGTGTGTGTTCATGTGTAAATCAAAGAATGCACATATAATTGATGTGAAAAATTTGCTCTATGTGCTTTTAGGTGACAAATTCTCCAATTCGAGTTCCTTAGATTTCTCTCCAACACCAGTTTTATAATATATAAAGCCTTTTGGAATATATATTTCAGTCTTCTTTTGAGACAGAATTTCACTATGCCACCTTTGGTAGAGTGCCATAGTGTCACAACTCACAGCACCTCAAACTCTTGGGTATAAGTGATTCTCTTGCCTCAGCCTTTCAAGTAGCTGGGACTATAGGCACCTATTGTAACACCTGGCTATTTTTTGGTTGCAGTTGTCATTATTGTTTAGCAGGCCCGGGCTGGGCTCAGACCTGCCAGCCTTGGTGTATGTGGTCAGCACCCTACTCACTGAGCTAAGGGTGCTGAGCCCAGTCATGTGTTTTGTATAGTCTTTGCTCAGTGAGGCCTAAAAGACAAATTTCAATAGAAGCCACCCCCGGGCTCCCTGGTCTTCAGCTCTGCCCCTCATCAACATGCTGTGGAGCCAGGGAAGTTGCATTCCCAAGCAGTTCTTTAATGTTGTCTTGGTTGATACCACTTTTTTTGGTGGAGAATCTTATCTTTTGTGCCTGGAATATCAATAATAATGGCAACTGATAATTTATGCGCTTAGTAATTAGCTGAGTATTTCTTCTCAATATCCTTATTCCTACCATGGTATTATTCAGACTCCTCACAGTCATCTTATAACATCATTTAAAATAAGCTTAGTAATCAGGAAAATGAGAAAAACAAGATTTGAATTTTAGAAATAGGGAAAATTTTAATGTCTTGATAAAGGAGAATCTGTAAGAGGATCTGTCTTTAGTTGGAAATTGTTTTGTCCTGGCATAATTGTTGCTGGAGGGAAGATCCCAACTTTCATATCAGATATTTCCCATTTATTCTTACCAGGTTGGTTCTGGCAGATAATGTATCTCATGTGTCTTTGTAGCAAATCCTAAAGGCATATCGAGAAGATTATTTAATAACATTTGGAAGCACAGTCACAGAGATGATGAAGGAAATGAAGCAAACCAAGTGGACCGAACAAGTCTGGGACCTGACATCCCAGACCTTGACTAGGAGCTGGATAATGGTGCTGTCAGCCAACTGCCAGAAAAAGGATTAGGAAAAATGAGCTAGGAAAAAGACCACCCAGACTGAGCTGTTCATTCTTGCTTTACAATAGAAAGCATAAAGGAAATCCAAATTAATTTCTCATGAGAGCATCAACTCCTTTGTGTGAGGGAACAAACAATGGGTCAGAAGTGTCATATACAACCCAACAGCAGTGACTTGATTCTGCCCTGATTTTCAGCTTGGGAATGCAACTGCCCTGGCTCCACAGCATGTTGATGAGGGGGAGAGCTGAAGACCAGGGAGCTGGGGGGTGGCTTCTATTGAAATTTGTCTTTTAGGCCTCACTGATCAAAGTAGCCTGACCATGTCCACTTAAGTCATGGATGAGGTGGGAAAGGGCCAGAGTTCAAGCTGAGGGAACTACAGCTGCATCTGGAAGGTTTTGTTAACAAGTCAAGGAATAGCAATTCCTCTGGTATTCAAAATGTAGGCAAAGCTAAAGAGGATATTGAGAATGTGTGTAAGAAGCCTCGTGCAAGAATGTTCATAGCGGCACTGTCCTGTAATAACACAAACACTGGAATTAATTTAAATGTCCATCAAGAAGAGACTGGATAAACTGGAGTAAACTGATGCAACAAAATAACAGTTATGACAATGGAGTAAATTAGAACTAACAATATTAACATGGATGCCTTTTCAACTACACAATGCTGAGCAAAAGTGCAAACTAAAGAAAGTATGTATATAAAGAAAAACCATGTATACGAAGCTTAGGAAAATGTAAAACAACACTATATATTGCATATCCAATAACATACCTATTATAAATGTTTCAAAATGCATAGAAATAATAAAAATTCAATTCAGTTTAGTGGTTATTTGGGGACACTGGGGAAGGGGATGTGATACTGTTCAGGAAAGAAAATGAGTGAGTATTGGTGCGTTACAAAGAGAGATAAAGTGATGTCATGTCTTGCAAGAGTAGGTGCTTGCTATATAAATTTACTGAAATTAATGAGAGCCAGGAAGGAAAGTAAACAGACTCAGAAAGTAACAGAGAAGGTGAACAAGATGAAAAGGCTCTGGGGAGAAGAAAGTTTGGAGCCAGCGATGTGTGGAAAATAGCTGCACATGCAGTAAAGTGGAGCAGGAGGATCAGAGAGCAGGAAGATGAGAGAGCAGGATGATGCTGAAAACCAGCCAAATGCCCCGCTGCCTTAGCTGCAGTGCTTGGGAGGAGTGTTCGCTGTGTTGGAAATTCTTATTGCCAGAAGCTCATCCTCTAGGTGCTGCCCATTATAATGCTTTAAATGGTTTCTTAAAGAAATTATTCTTGCAAAGATAAAGGAAGAAATAAAATGCTCTAGAGTTTGTCCCTACAAGAAAGTTATCACAACGTAATGATCAGCATTCTTTTTTAAAAAAAGAGGTCCTTTAGTCATTTTTCATAAAGTTTATTGCATAATTTTCATTCTGTTATCTGTATTTTCCTATCATCTACAAATTGGCATACAATTCTGATAAGAATGCAATCAGCATTCTGATTCTTAATTAATGACTGGCACATGATATAGGTTTTGGAATTGTACTGTATGTCTTCAGCATTATTATTTCTTTGCTTGGATGATTTATTCTCTTGGACTCAGAGAATACAAGTTGGGCTTTTAAAGTTAGCAGGCAGGTGCACGTTCATTTTTTTCTTTACTTAAAAGCAGTAACTCAACAAAGTCCACTGTGCCCTGAGCTCCTTTGATGTTGCTCAGTAGACGCTACAAATGTATCAGACAAATTCATTTTTAACTGCACTGAGGGCTTTGTGATTATCATCTAGTTGTTCTCACCATTTGGACCGATCTTTACTGAACAATGTTGAGTTAATCAGGCGGAACAGAGCCTGGCTCTCCTTGTTCCTTTTGTCAGGATGGGCTCAGCCCTGGACTCACAGCACGTACAGTTGTGGGGCTTAGGAGGTTCGTGCCTGTGCTTTACTTTATTGTTTTATTTCCATGGCTCAGACTATTAAAGGTAGTTTTGAGGAAGGAAATGCAAAATGGCAAGAAATCATTCTGCCAGTTAACGGCACAGCCTCTTTTGCTTTCTAGGTTAAAAGGACTGTTTGTGGTAAATGAAGTTCTGTCTCTGTAATGACATTGTATAGTTTTGCATCCTATTTTAGTTGGAGGGTGAAATGAACCAGATCTGTTTCTAGCCATGCTGACTCTTTGATTCCAGATTGGGGCATCCTTAACAGGGTTTTATATCCTGCTGGAATACAAGGCTATTTTAAGAAATCCCAGATTGAGAAAAAACATGTAGTATAATTACAATGACCAAACCACATGTCTTGGATTTTCTAGGATGCCTCCCAATTTCTCTTAGTTTCAGTCTTTTCAATAAAGATGATTCATTTTATTGTATATATCAATAGACTTTGATAAAGAGCATATTCATGTGGGTGAATATGTGAAACATACAGATATTGTGTACCTGTACACACGTGTATTTTGATTTGTGGGTTTACATAAAGGCTCCTTTAGAAATTCGTGGCTTCAGGATATGTGGTCTAGTAAGTATCATGGAAATAGCCACAAAGGTCCTAACTAGACGAGTTACCCTGAACAAGTCGCTGTATGTCTCTGAATTTCATCAGTTCCTTAACATCCTGGAACATAGCAGGATCTCAATAACCGTACTGGTGAAAGCAAATTGCCAGGCTCTTGCAGAATTCTCAGTCTTTGTCCTTACTTCTTCCTCTGTGTAGAATGTTCCATGGCCTTATCCATTCTGCTATACAGTGCCAGGCAGATATACCATTAAAAAAAAAACTGGAAGGAAATACACCAAAAAGATGAGATAATGATGATAATAAAAATGTATTTTTTTATACTTTTTAATATTTTCCACTAAAAATCATGAATAGGTATAAATTAGAAAATCAGACAAAAATATTTATTTATTTATTTAAAAAAATTTTTTGGACAATCAGAAAAATTTTATAAAGTAGTGTTTTTTTTTTTTTTTTGTTTTGAGTACGTGTACTTGGGGGATCAGAGAGAATCTGAGAATCGTGCTGTATAGATTTCTCCTCTGAGGCTGTTGCAGCATCCTCTGCCTTAGCTTCCAACAGGTAAGAGCTGTTCCTTTAGTTCTCTCAGAAGCCTAGATCACACTGATGTGAGAGGCCACCAGATGGTTTATCAGCACTGGGGATTTGGTCCTTTTCAGGGATTAATTTGAGTTGTTTTACCGTACCCAAGCTCAAATGGACAGTTACATGGAACGCTTCATATACTAAATGTCCCAGCAGCTGAAGGTACTCCGTTATCTCTCTGTGCCTTTTTGGGGCTGATCTGAGTGACATAGCCAGGTCCTACACTAGTTGTGAAAGTGTTGCAAAGGGGCCAGGCTGTGTGTGCTTTGTGCCTTCTGGGAGTTTTCAGTGTAACTGGGCTAATAATGTGTGTGCATTCAAAGCTAACCACCATCACAAGGTAGCATTTAGGCTTTGATTGGTAAACAATACCAAGTGGGCCACAGGAGTTTCTAGGAGGTACAGAGCATGAGAGAGCTATGTGAAGAGGTGGTGTTTTGAGATGGGCCTTGACCCAGTGTCTCCAACAGGGGAGAAGAGGAGGCAGGCCTTGGGGGAAGGAAACAGCTTTCAGAAAGGCATAGGAGTAAGTAAGTTTGGCTTGCATATTTTATTTAGGGGTGGCAGGGAATTGAGAAACAGTGGGAACAGAGAAGGGAGTAAGCAGCCCAGAGAGGAAGGTGAATTGAGAGGTGGAGATGGGCTGTCCTGACAAGGCCGTGGGAATAGGACAAAGGTGAAAACTTTGAACTTGGAGATGGTGGGGGAGCCGTTGTGTGGCTTTCAGGGGAAGGAGCTGCTGTGAGGTAACTTTCCCGGGCCAGAGACTCTTCCCTGTACTGGAATGTGGTACGAAGGTAGTTAAGAACACAGGCTCAGTGTGATGCTGCCTGTATTTGATTCCTTGTTGCAAGTCGTATTTGGTTTGAGACCCAATTTCCCCATTTACTGAATGGGAATAATGATAGCCCCTTCTTACAAAATTGTTCTGAGGATGAAGGAGATAAGCCTTATAAAGTGTTTAGCATAATGTCTGGCACATTGCCTAAACCTAATAAATTGCTTTTATATGCAAATTAATATCAGAATTAATTTTATCAGTATGGTAAAAATGACAGTAATTTCGAAAAGCTAAATATTAAAGACAACTGGAAATTATTCCATTAAGGGGTAAACTTGAGAAGGATTTAGGGAGATCTTTGTTGGAAAGTGCCAGTCCAATGCCACAATTTGGCTCTACTTACTGTCACTTAGTTTTTATGAAATATTTATGTTGGCAGGTTACTGAACTATAATTTTTGTTCGTTATCCCTCTAAAGTTCAGTGCGGAAGATTAGTCTGTTTATCTTATGTTGCAGAAGATTCATGTAGATAGAAACGCACTGATGCTTAGTTACAACATCTCTTCAGTTAGCATTTGCCACAATTATCAGCCAATCTCTTCTGGACTTGGGGTCAAAGAACTATGTGAGTGATCGTGTTTGGGCAATTAGGTACTGGAAGAAGAAGGTGGCAGGAAAATTTGGAGGGACCAGGATGATTTCTTCTCAGTTGGACTGAAAACTCAGTTCTCAAAAGTCCCTGAAGAAGGTTAGGAATGACTTAGAATTGGTAAGACAGGACTGGAGAAGTGAACTCAATAACTTGTACCTTTTAGAACATTAGTCATTCCTTTGAATGCTGTGGCTTAAATGATCCCTAATTAAAATTACCTTTGGGAGGCAAACTATTTGAGTGCCATTATCAGTAGACTTCTTAGTAGTGAATTGTATTCCAAGCCAAAGTTCAAAATTCTCAAACTTGGCTGCCACTGGACATTCATATGTACCGACCTACATGACTCTTTCTAATTGATAACAATGATGAGCTGAAAAGGACCCCAGGGGATGTGACTCAGGGTGAGTCAAGTGCACACAGAGACTTGATCCAGCCCTATTATCTTTTGTCAACAGGTCTTCACTGTGCTCCAGCTGGAATATCAGTGGGATTAAACTGGACATTATGGAAGGAGAGGCCATTCAATGCCAGAGCTTTCATGGGATGCCTGGCATGTCAGTTACCACTGCAGTGGCTGGTCCTGGCATACGTGTGGTGGCTAACTAGACAGACAGTGGCCGCAGTACCCAGTGGCACAGACAGATTGTAATCTGGAGTCAAGGGAGGGGGTCTGGAGGAACAAGAGTAGGATCAAACAGATCTCAGGGCACAGTTTTCAGAACATTAGGTGTTTCCCAGGTCCTCCCCTTCCCTGCTGGCTAATCCTTCCCACAGTGTTGTGTGCAAAGTTACTGTTTCACACTGGCCAAGTGCCCATGTTGAGCCTCAGACTTCAGCCCACGGAGCTGACCGCCTGTGTCTTTTTCACTCCTCTGTAGAGCTTTCTATTACTATTTGGGAAAAGAATAACTCCCTCTCCTTTTACAAGGAAACGAACTACACCCTGTCAGTCAGGCCATTTGCATCTGGCTGTGAAACTGTATAGTGTGTGTTTGTTTTTTTCCTGCTGCACATCCATTTCATTTCCCCTTCCTCTAGAAGAAGCATTCTCGTTTTCCTTTGGGTCAGCATCCCCCCTCAGTCTTAGCCCATGTGGGCCCCACCCCCTGAGCTCTGGTGTGAACGTGACCTGGGTCTGGCCCATTGGCATCACAGTACTTGTTTCAGAGATGGACACATAAATCAAGATGGACTGCTGGGTATCAGCTCTGGGGTGTTTAACGTAACTGTTCACTACCCTTACCCTGGGAAAGAGGAAGACATGGGGGAGGCAGCAAGAACTTCTATTTTAGGAGCTAAGTCTCAGAGCTTGTGAAAGGTATTTGTCCTTAGGCCTACAAGTGGCACTTTCATCCCAGCAATATAACCTCTGAGGTCTTACTTGAATGCACAGAGAAGGTTTTCAGGAGAGGTATCAGTCTGGTCACTTTTGGTGGCCTTACCTCTGATAACTATGCCCTTCTTGGCTACACTCCTCCATTTTCTGGCCACAATAGGGTGCTCTGCCAAGCATATCTCAGACAAATACCGTATTGTTTGTGGTGTGATTGTGACTTCCTGTCTTCCAATTTAGTTTTTTTGCCGTGCATTTCACTGTCTGGGTCATTTGATACTACATCTGGTGCTTCCTGTTTTTTAAGCCTCTGACTCTAGTCACCCGACTGTACAAAACAGGGGTCAACTTCTTCATAAGTGATGCCGGCTTTAGTCACTTGTTTTGGTGTACTAATTGAGATTTGCGTAAGGAAAGCTGTCAGGTGTCTGCTGGTTTTCTCAGCCTCAGACACTTCCCTATTTATGAGTCTTTGTTTTTCAGATTTTGGGACTTTCTCCCCCTCGTGTGGATTGGTGGGCACGGGTGTCCCCTGTCCCCAACCCCCAACAATGTGACATGGTTCTCTCCACCTTGACTAGAGCCCCTGCCTGATTCCTGTGGGTCCAGCTCTAGAAGGAGGTTGTTGGGGGGCATGGTGGGCTCAGCCACTCTCCTGGGAGCTCATTGAATCTCCTCTCCTGACCCTTAGGCTCATGTGCCTCCTTTTCCTCTCCACTTCTCAGTGGTTAACTCCAGTTAAACATCTTTAGTCAGGCCAGCAGAAAAACTACTAAATACAGCTTTTCTCATTTAAGAAAGAGGAATATTTTAGTTGCTAAATTTGTACTTCTTGATAACTTTCTTTTCACAGAATGGCCTGACTTCAGAGGAAGGGGGTAAAGCACCAAGCCACTTATTATAATTAGAACATTTATAATATCACTTACACAGCTTCCTCCTGGCCTCTGAGGAGGGACACTTTGCTGGCCCTAGCTGCTCCAGACTTGCCTTGTTTTTCAGTCAGAGTAGAAGGATAGATTCAAGGAATTGTCTAAGGTAATGGAGAGGAGAGGAGCATTGTCCTACCTACAGTCAATGGCAGCTTTCAGGGAAGGGGGATCGAAAAACATTGGCACAATCACTTGAGCCTTGACATTCTGCTCCTTCTTCGTGTGACACCTTTGCTGAACAAAAAGAACAGCTACATGTGGCGGTTGTAAGAATCACAGTGTCACTGTGTGCATGTTTCTCTGGCTCCACAAAGGCTCAGTTCCCAGAGGAAGGGCCAACAGTTGTTTCACCTCCTAGGGGTATTAGAGGTGGAGGCCAAATAGTTCCTTGTTCCACTTTCATCTCAAGCCAAGGGACCATTGGACCTGTGAAAATATCTTGTCTCTAGTGTTTCTGCCAATATTGTCTCAAGAGTGAGGAAAATACCCTGTTGTCTCTGAAATCTCTATTCACTTGTCTTTCATCTGGGATGGAGGAGTGTGTTGGAAGTCCACTCGGCCACTTGTGTAAACCCACGTGTGTGTGCATGCGTGAGATGTGCATGTTTAGCAACACCCTGAACTTAGCTCTTTATATTCCTGTGTCAAAACTAAGCACATACATCACCCACTGAAAGAGGCAATACTATTTGGATTCATGACTTAAAATAAGAAAAAAAAAAACCCAACAAAATCCCAAATCAAAAAATTCCTCCATTTCTGTTTAATGCTTTAAATGACTTCATTTCTTCTCTGAAGCCACCTCATGAGGTCAGGAGGACAGGCGTCACTGATGGATGGAAGGAGGTTTCAGATGGGGAAAGAGAAGGGACCTATCCTACCCAACTTGGAAATCAGTGGGCTTCCAAATCCAGCTTGAGTTTAGAATGCTTGCATTTCACTTTTAAATGTCAAAAGAAAGCAAACCAACCAAACATCTAAAGCAGCTGGGGCTGTCACCAAGTGTACCACTGTCATCAGGAAGGGATACACACTTGGGATGAAACAGGATATTTCTAGAGTTTCCCCAATCCCTGCCCACATGTGGGTAGATTTTCTTCTATTTCCTGTCCCTGAAACTTTGGCAGAGGTCAACCAGGGGCTTAGGCGTTTCTTCAGTGGCCTACAGACAGGGTAGCAGTTCATCCCTGCCTCTGTTGCTCTCTTCTTCCTACTTCTCCTCCCCACCAGCTCTGACTCCAGTTCCAGTGAGGATGTCACCTGGGAAACATTCTTCATTTGTCTAAGAAGTCTTATCTTTTGGATGTTCTGTTCAGTGGGGTTTCTCTGGTGGGATATAGCTGAGTGGAAGAGGGCATAAGGATCAGGAGATATCATTTCAAACTCTTGGCTCAGCCATTTTCTCTTATTGAATGACCTTCAACTGGAAATTTATTCTTTTAAAGTCCCTCTTGGTTTATCTGTTAAGTGGGTGTTTTGTGTGATTTTCTAAGTGTGCATTGTACATTACCTGGCATCCAGTAAGTGCTTAATACAAGGAAGTTATTATCCTGCTGGATAAAATAGTCCAGTTTTCCTAATCCTCAGTGAAATTCCAGTGAACTTCCACTTTTAATTATTATTATAATCCAGATACTATGATTTTTTTTTTAAGACAAGTTCTCACTGCATTGCCCAGGCTAGAGTGCCATGGCATCAGTCTAGCTAACATCAGCCTCAAACTCCTGAACTCAAGAGATCTTCCTGCCTCTTCTCCACTAGCTGAGACTGCAGGCACCTGCTACAACACTTGGCTAATTTTTCTATTTTTAGTAGAGCTGGGGGTCTCACTCTTGCTTAGGCTGAACTTGAGCTCCTGAGCTCAAGTAATCCTCCCTCCTTGACTTCCCAGAGTACTAGAATTACAGGCATAAGCCACGATGCCTGGCCAGATACTGTGATTTTTAAACATCTTTCCTTTAAAAAATATATTTGCATATAGCTTAGTAGTACAGTGAAGCATCTGAAATGAAACACACCTGGGTTCATGGTCTGGCTTTACCGCTTAATAACTTCCCTTCTCTAAGTCTGTTTACTCACCTGAAAGGTGGGGCTGAGAATAAATAGCTTGTTCAGCATGCATTGAACACATGAGAATTATATGAACGGGCTCAAATAGTGGTTGTTTTTACTGCGTATTTTGGGATGTGTGTGTGACTACATTTTATTAGTACTTTTTGTATGCTCAGTGTTTTCATATCTGATTTCTCATTTTGTCAACATAATAATCTTGAGAGGTAGGAATTATTACCATTTACATTTTATGGAGAGGGGAACTGAGGCTCTGAGAGGTTAAATCTTAAGTCACTCAGCCAGTACTAAGTGGTAGACACTATACTAGATTGAAATCCCAGGGTGGGATTCCTTGCACATTACTCCCCAACTGAACCCTACACATTTTACTGGGGTCTCTACCCTCTCTTTAGCTTTTGGTTTTTCTAGGATTCATTCTCTGGGTGTGTGGCTCTGTGTTCAGGCAGGATGTTGAAAGTCTTCTTGTCCTTACTTCTTTCACCTCCATCTATTTTTATGCCTGTCTCTCTCATCTGGCATTTAGATGTTGGCATTCTTGAGACCTGTGGCTGGGTCAGTCGCTGCTTCCCAAGGCTGGTGGCTTGCCTAGGTCACAGCAGACTTCTATCCAGTGTGTGTAAATTTTGTAACTGACAATGCAAAGTGGTGACGGTAGGGGTTTTGGGGTGTAGGGCCATCCCACACTGTGTGCCCACCTCCATCTCTATTACATGGGTCATTAAGAAAGTTTTGAGTTATGCAGAAGTCAAGAAACATAAAATCTGCACAGATGTAAACAAATGAAGCCCTCCCAGCAAGTTGAAACTCACGTGGGTGAATCAGAAAGGATGCTGTTGACTGTGTTTCTTGCAAGTGAAATAATGGACCATAACACAGCCTGTCTCGAAACTCTTGTAGTGACCCACATACTTGGCACAGTCTGTCTGAGATGTCCTGAGACATCCATGGCCTATGGGCTCTACTATAACCTGAGTCATTAGCTCTACATGTATGCTGAGCTTGTCTGTCTCTACTGGCACAATGGCCCAGGCCCAGCCTTGGCATTGGTCCCACATCCTGCCCCCATCCTGCACACCCATTGGGTGGTATTAATACACCGGTGATTCTAGGCCATGCTGATTCACCAGTCCTCTGTTCCCCTAGCACTGACCACAGCCACACGCAAGCTTCCAAACGTGCCATCAAGCATGTAATAGTTGGTTTGTTGGTTCATTCATTCGTTGCCGCATGGTCTAGCTCTACAGATACCTAGAAAAATGAAGAACTCACAGTCAAATGAGAGGGTCTCCCACACCTGGATTCACTTCAGAATCACATAGGAACGTTTTTACACAGATTCCTGGACTCCACCTAAGACTTACAGAAGCAGAATCTCTGGGAGTAGGTTTGTAGGAATCGATTTATTTAAGATGTTCACAGCAGGACCCTGAGGCACAGCTAGTTTGGGGACTCCCTAGTCTGGGACTTCCCTGTGCAGCAAATGCTCTGAGAAGGCATAGAAACCAGGATGGGGCTGCTGGGGCAATTTGCCCTACAACATCCCTTCTTTATATTTGGGCTCAACGCCTCTAAAACCTTGCAGCATTTTCTTTTTCCCAGGACCTGTTGTGTAAAGATTGCCACTGGACGGGAGAGTCTCCAGGGCTTGTTAAGCTTGTTTCCTTCCCTGTTGTGTCCTTGTGCCTGCAGCAGAGCCCAGGAGCTAATAGGTGGGCAGCAGATATTTGTTGAATTAATGAACCAAGGAATGAATGGGTTTGTTCCCAGATTCTCTTTAGATGTGTGGCATGCGCACCAGCTTGCTGTTTCATGGTACCGTGTGTGTGTGTGTGTGTGTGTGTGTGTGTGTATCTGTGTCTGCAGGAGGCAGACAGGAAGTTCCCCAGTTTTGCAGCCAGTGGGCCATCTCTAGGCCCTGGCCTATGAGGAGAAATGAGGGCTAGAAAGGTGCTGCAAGCCCTGCCTTGCTGAGAGAGTGCAGGATGTTGGGGCAGGAAGTGTGCCCAGCCCTCTGGGAAGTGTGGGGTTTGCCAAAGACAGAACTGGCCTGGGCTGAGCCTCAAGCAAGTGAGAGGCAGCTAGCATGGTGCAGTCATTCCAGTGGTGGCTGACTTGTGGCAACACAAGAGAGGCCCCACGGACCTAGGTCCTCTCAAGCTAGCCCACAGAGACTCTCGGAGAGAGGCCCATCCATCATGGAAGTCCCCTGGGAGGGCCAGGGTAGCTTTTCATGAGTCAGTTATAGGGCTCTGTTTTCAGCACAGATCTTGTCAAATTCAAGCTGTCAACTGCACGGACCCTGAAAGTCTGTCACAGACTCCTGGAGACACCCCTGGGGACAGGCGTGCTGCAGACGACCTTGAGGGGGCTCTGCTGGGTGTGGGATGTGTTGATAAGAGGGATGAATGAGAAGAAGCCGCCTGGCCCATTTGCCATTGTGCTAGTCCATACCACGCTTTCGTGTTTGTCCTTGAGGGACGTCTGGGCAGCTGCCCTGAATATATGTTCCCTGTTCCCCACTTGGTTGCTTCTCTCCCTTCCTGCCATCTCTAAGAGGGAGCTGTGAGGGAGGCAGTACGTTGAGCAGGTTCAGGACACAGGCTGGGTCTGCCACCTAGAAGCTGTGTGGCCTCAGGAAAGTGATCTATTCTCTCTGAATCTGTTTCTATAGGTTGTAGTGAAGATTGTATGAGATGATACTCTGCTAAACCCTGGGCCTGGTACACAGTAACTGTCCATTGATTGTCAACTATTTTTATCATTTTTATGGACATGTGACATAAGACAGCTTGGATACCATGCTGGTTTTCCCTCCTTTCAGTAGCATTTTAATCTATGCATTTCAACTCCAGTTGGCTGCACAACATCCTAGGCCCCATTTAAAGAGGACTAAATGGGGGCTGAGCAGGGGTTCAAGGCCAGGGCCCCTTGCAGATACTATTTCCCATTTTGGTCTTCAGGTTTTCTTCTGAGGGATGGGACAGGTGCACCAGCCCTGCATGTGAACACAGCTGTGAGGGTTCTCTCTGAGGGGGAAGGACCGGGATCTTTGCAGGGCCTTCTCCTTCCAGTGAAGAAGGGCAGGGGTGGCTCTGACATCCTATCTCAACTGAGGCTCTGGGGAGCTGAAATCTGGATCATGGGGTGAAAGCTGAAATCACATTAGCTAAAAAGAATTATCTGAGCAGGTGGTAAAATATGAAAGAAGCCAAGAGCAGATAGGGAACTTTGAGGAATGAGAACACTAGGGAGGCCAGAGGGGCAGCAGCAAGATAGAGTGCCAGGGAAGCTGCCCCAGCCCATGGCTGTGTGTCCACTGTTGTCTGTGAGAGGTTGTTTTGCACCTCCTGCAGTGGCCTGTTTAAAGGACCCAGAATGCTTCTCTGAGGGAAGTCAGAGTTTTCTCACTTTGCTTCTGTGTTGAGTACTGGCTGGTGGGACTGGCCCCAAACCTCCTCATCTTCCAATTCAGGAGGAAACACTGCCGGTTGGAGGAGACATTCTAGACAGAAGCAGTAAGAGCTTCACACCCACAGGTTGGCTTTTCACCAGTTTTTAATCAAGCACCTGCTGGTTTAGGGTGATGTAACAAAAAATTTTAGGAGAAGAACTGTTGACCTGACCTCTCTTTTTCACTGGCTCACAGGTCCCCCTCAGGAGCACTGTTGTTCCAAAGAACACAGTCAAAATCCTCTCCTGAGTCGGACAGGGCAGGCACAGGGTGGTGGGTTTATCAAAGACTATGGCCTGCCTCCACTTCCTACTGGCCCTTTAAGAAAGGCGCCCGCAGAGTAGAAACCAGAGAGTGTGACCAGACGCCACTCCCTCTGTGCTGAGAGTCACGTAATCTCGTGGTCCGTGCCTGTGAGTGACGTGGCAGCTTGTTTGTGTGCGGGCTGTTCCTGTAGCCTGTGGCCCCAGATTACCCCCATCTTACCCTACCCACAGATTATACTAAGTAGCAGGGGACTGCATCTGCCACAGGGCACGTTGGGTTTGGGTGCCACTGGCAAAACATAAGCTGAATTTAGGGAGTGAATGGACAAACCATTTTATGGGTTTATTTTAATGCCTATTAGAAAAAAATTTAACTGGCACATTGAACTTACCATTTCATAGTTATTATTGCTTGGGATAAGGCTAAGTTTATTAAGTAAACAAGGTGAGACAAATGTAAAGAAAAATAATCAGGTAAGTATTAGTATTTGATTAGCACTGCCCACTACAAATACAGTGGAAAACAAAAATACTCTGCTAAACCCTGGGCCTGATACACTGTAACTGTCCATTGATTGTCCACTATTTTTATGGACATGTGACATAAGACAGCTTGGATACCATGCTGGTTTTCCCTCCTTTCAGTAGCATTTTAATCTATGCATTAAACAAAATGTGGAAAACAAAAATGTGAGCCACCTATGTAATTTAAAATTTTCTGTAAGTCACAGTGAATAAAAAAAGAAAGACATGAAAGTAGTTTTATAATAATAATAGCTATTTTATTTAACTTGATCTGTCTACAAATAATCATTTTTCTAGTTGTAATCACTAGAAAAATTATTGAGAGAGATTTTATTGTTTTTGTAATAAGGCTTCAAAATTTGGTATGGGTTTTACACCTATGTCACATCTCAATGTGACCCAGCCACATTTTGAGGGCTCAGCACCCACGTACGGCTTGTGACCACTGAGATGGAAGTATAGAGACCTACCTAGGCCTGGCAACATTCCGGCAGCCCAGTGTGAATTTCTGGAGCCCAGAGCCTTCCAGTTCTGATACTTGTGCTCCCTGCCACATTCTCTGACCCACCCAGAATTGCTCTGACTCCCCAGATTGAGATCACTTTCTTGCCTATACTTCTCCCTTCTTCCATGCTTTCCCAAGGAACATATGATACTTCATCAGTTCTCAACAGAAGTTTTATGGCATTGGAAAGTTCTTATGGTATGTGTCTGCTGAATCTTTTGCAAGAAATAAGGCCGAGAGAAATCCCCTTTGAAAGCCAGATAGAATTGCCTTTTGGCCTCTTACTCATCAGCCAGTGGCAGCTTGCACGGTGAGTTCACCAGTGACGTTGTCTTTAATTCCTCTGGCAGGTGGCCTGAGGGGATATGCGACCAGCTCTTCTTCAAGGCCCTTAACGTTTGTTACCAATCTTTAATATTCATCAGAATCATCTGGGGAGCTTCTTTAAAATGCAAGGGTGATTTTAACATGATGGAACAAGGCATATGATTGTGATTGTGGGCATGTGATTCTGATGGGAATAAAAATTGGAGAGCTGCTGCCTGAAATCTATTTCTAAGGTACATAGGCTGGTAACAGCTTGTTGGAGAAATCCAAATTGGAATTTTGTAGGCTTCATTATTTCAGACATAAGCATTAGAAGAGGAAGCACAGACTTGTTCCACCCCAGGGTCATGACTGAACTAATTGGAAACACTTCTGAATTTGCCACAAAGGACTGAGCACTAGCTTGAAATTTCCCTAGAAGAAATTCCTACTAAATCCTAGCCAAGCAAGGCAGGCATCAGCTTTGTGGGCCCTTAACTATTATTTCCAAAAGGGGTTCTCACCCTGATGCATTTGTTAACCCTGCCACTTTATCCTCTGCAATGCTCTCCAGGGACCAATTAATATTGTCTGAATGGAAGCATGAGTCATAAGTGGTGATGAGCTTGTTCTGGATTGGGTTTCCATGTGTGCACTCAAGTGTGTGTGTATGTCCATGTGTATGTGCATGTGTGTGTGTTACATCACAAGGAAAATCGCCAGTACTCAGAATCTCAGGAAAGTCATCCTTTCATCCTAGTCTAAGAATAAAGCCCTATGGACTTATGGATTCCAGATGGATGCTAAGAAAGGCAACAGGAGAAGTATTCTGAGGCATAAATAGCAGACCAGGATTCAGGAGAAAACAGTAGACTCCTTAAAATAAGGGGAGAGAGAATTTAGATTCCTTAAAGACACTGATACCCTTTAATGACTCTGTAGACTAGATATTTTTAGTATCACTTAACAGACTAAAATGTTTATGCTCAGGGAGGTAACTTGCCCTGCATCAGCTAGTGGCAGGTAGTAAAGCCAGGGTCTGGATGATAGGAGGGTCATCGCAAAGCTGGTGCTTTTCTCTGAATGCTAAAATGCTCTCTCAGGATAACAATTGCTCAGCCTATTTCTGGGTTCACTACTCTTAATGCAAAAAAAAACAAAAACAAGAAGTTGAAGTTAAGGTATGTATTTGCTGAAGACAGATCACTACGTTCCTGGAGGAGACTGACCCCTCCTTGCCAGCATCAGGTCCCATGAGCACACTTGTGAGTGTGGCTCCCTCCATGAGGAGCTGAAGGACCCTTCCCTGAGTTCTGGTCCATTGTATGAAGCAGGGGCCTACCTGCAGGCAGTCGGAACTCTTAGCGGGGAATGGAGAGGGATTTTAATGAAAAGACAATCTGCAGAGGTGTGGGGAGAGTCAAGAGAACCACCAAGGGGAAGCCATTATCACCCTATGCCTGAAGGGGCAAGCAGAGGGAGAACTGTGGCCCCAGGACAGGGCCCAGGACAGCAGCTCAGCTGTGGGTGTACATCCACTCCCAGAGCAATGAGGGAGCAGGGAAGTTGAGGCCCACCATCCTTCTCTCACTGTTTGTTCCTGTGCCTCAGCACATGGAGACCAACCAGCACACCCCCAAAGCCTGGAGCACAGTGCCTGGTGCTTGATAAGGGCTGATACACACCTTTATTCCCTAACTGGGAACTGCATCCTCTGGTCTTGGGCTACTGGAGGCCGTTTCTCCAGAAAACCAATAGAGAGTTCTCTCCTCTCTTCTGAAAATTAGCAGCAAGTTGGTCTGGAGAAATGGACTGTGCCCTTGCGCCCAGTATGGATCCTTACCCACATAATGGCTATGACCTTATTCTAGTGATGGGGGAAACTCCTATTTGGTTGGCTTCTGAGTTAAATGGCTCTGGATTGGATTCTTTCCCCAAAGACATGTGGAGGCTGACTCTGGATCAAGGGGACATGTTGTAGAGTTGTTTGATCAAGGGACCAAAAGAAGATTTGTGTCCAATTTGCTGCATGAGCCTTGTGACTGGGAGGTCCAGATGATTCTAATGGGATAAAAGGAGAGCCACAGTGCTAGTCACTTGGCACCCTCTGTGCCCTCTAGCTCTTGATCCCCTCTCTCCCATTCCCACCCTGTTCTGTGCCCAGTGGAATGGATTACCAAGGATTGTAGCACCCAGGTTCCCTTGCCAGCTGGTTTACAGTTGGGTTTAGCAAACGGGAGAACCCAGCAGGAGATCCAGGGATGGGAGGAGAGAAAGATTGAGGTATTTCTCTACCCTGGGTCTCTGGAAATGGCTATGTCCCTCCATTACTACAATTCCCACAGGAAAGCCAACTGTTAGGTCTCCAGCTCCAACTGGGTTCCAGTAAACTATTTCCTTCAGCCCTAAGTGTGGCTGTGGCTTCTCACTGGTGGTTGGTTCCTGGCTGCCTCACCAGGCTTGGTCTGTTCCCTGAGTCTGGCCCATATCTCTATTAGGGGTCCACTCATTAAAGGCTCTTCATTTGAACTGTTTGTTAGTGTTTATGACCTGCATACTTGCTGACCCTGACTTACTTGTAACTTTTTCTAATCAACTCACAGCAGGTGCTCAAGAATCTTGAATGACATGGTTCTGCAGCGTTTGGATACTCTTATGTAAATAGTGTTATTGTGTGTGTGCTGTGTATGTGTGTGCATGGCAAATGTTTGAATAAATTGGGTATAAACCTTACTTCAAAGAGGAAGGTAGTCTATGAGAGATTCAAAAGCCAAGAGGAATTAGAAATTACCAAACTTGTTATGCATGGCCTTGTCATTCAAGAGTCATCAGAAATGTAGCGTATCTTTGTCATATGTAATCTTAAAAAGAGCAGAATAGTGAGACTTGACCTTCCCTGCAGCTTGGATTTGCAGAATGATTTTAGAATCTAGACATTTGTTTATGTTTCTAGGGTTTTATTTAATCTAGTTCATTTTGGATGGAGGGCTTAATCCCATTTTATACTTGATTGGTGTTGACTAAGGGAAAGGGGATCTTTGGATCCTGGTGTCTTATCTTCTCAGGATGACATTGTACATCCATAACATACTTCTATGCTTCTCTCTCTAGAGACTCCCTTGGCTGTTGTCCTTAGCAAAGTGAGCTGAAGGGAAAGTTGTCTCTGAAACTGTGGACCCATTGAGGTTAGAGTGGTTTCCTGTCCCCATTAAGAAGAACCATATCTGTCACACATGCTGATAGATGTCTCTGCTTCTCAGAGTTTTGCCTGGTAAAAAAGCATGGAGATATATGGTATTCCCACACCCCCTGGTTTCCCCCAAGGAAATGAGTTATTCCCAGAAAGCTCCAGTGTCTTTAATATGGGAGGCGTATTTAAGCACACATGCCTTGAAGTCAGTCGGTCAATCTGGCTTTGTTTAACTTCCCTGAGAAGCAGTGCTATGGGAAGAACTGTTAAACGTTTCCAAAACAAGTTTTGAAAGGAACCCACCAGAAGGAGATAAAAGTTGCCAAAAATAAGTCATTTATCCATTGCAGTGCTTTGGTTGTTGTTTGCTATAGAGAAACGAAAACCCCAAATCCTCAGAAATAAGTGTGGCCCGTATTTGGTGGGCTCTGTCCTGAAGGACATATTCACCAACTGGCAAGGGAAGAGTGGGGAGAATGATGGCCCTGGGGAGGGCAGTGGTAGGCTGGGCTTCTGGGATTCTGCTCAGCTGCCCCAATTTTGCTCTCTCTCTGGCTGCCAGCTGCAAACAACTGCCTTTATTATTAGGAAATAACTTGGATTCTTTCCTATGGACTCCATTGTGTTTTGTTCTTGTTCACCTCTCTGATTTCGAGTTCTGGCTCTATCCAGCTGCTTCTGTACCTGGTTTTGGTCACTTCTCTTTGGCAACTCTTTGGTCTGTCTTCTCAGAATTCAGCCTTCAGTGCTGACTCTAACCTGTGCTTGGCCTTGGGTCTCTGGAACCTCACCATTTGACTCATACCCACCCATATCCTTCTCCCTGACTCCACCAAGCGTGTGAGGGATGGGGAGGGCCTAGACTCTTTTTTGGCCTCATAACTGCTTTTTCATGATAAGGGGAATGCCAGTTGAAACAATGAAATACCAATCACATCTACCAAATTATTTAAAATTTAATTAAATTTGATAACAACAGGGATGGTGAAATGTGGCCATAAGGGAGCTCTCTGGTGAGGGTGTACATTGGTGCAGTCACTTTGGAGAATGATTTAGCAATGTCTATTGAAGTTGAAGATGTGTTTCTGCTATGAAATAGCAATTCTGGTCCTGGGTATACAGACTGGAGAAACCATCAAACAGGGATACAACTTTTTGTTTATATGTGAGGGCAATCTGGAAAGTACCCAGACATGTAATATGAAAAATATGAAAAACAATGGGTGGATACTTTCCAGACAACCCTTGTGCATACGTAGAGATATACTTATATACACGTACATATATATATATGTACTGTATACACAAAAGAGTGCTGATTATACAGCCACAAACTGTGGTTTATGGAATGTGATGATGGAATTGAATATTACATAGCAGTTAATATAAATGTACTGGACCAATTTTTTGTCAACATGTATAAATTTTAAAACAATGTTGAGTGAAAAAGCAAGTTGTAAATACATATAGGCATGTTATACATGCATATGTACACATGTACATGCAAATTACATTAAAATGTAAACAATAGATCTTTATTAATACATGTATATTTATTTAAAAATAGAAACATACATGGGAATGATATAGGTCAACTTTAGGTTAATAGCTATTTTTGTGGAAGGAGGAGGAAAGGATGGAGAAATGGAGCTTGAATTGTATCTGGACAATTTTATTTCTTTGAAAGGGAACAGAGACATCTGAAGCCGGCATGGCATAACATGTTTAATCCTGGTAATGGGCTTCCATTGAAAGTATATTTTTTCCTCTATATGTCAGTATGATTAAAATGTTTGTTATTTATGAGTTTAAAATGATAAGAAAACCATTTCTTCTATTATTATCTTGGATAACTGGTGCTAACTTGAAGATTCATGGACATATACTTTCCAGTGTGGATAGGGCCTTGGAGAACATCTGGTCAATCTTTGTCTGGTTCTAGAATCTCATCTATGACTTCCCTATGGTCCTGTGTAAAAACCTGCCCTGACAAGGATCTGTAACCCCTGAAGCTGTTCCCAAGTGAGACTCCTTGGAAGTTATTATTTACTTGGAGCTAAAATCAGCCTCCTGCTGGCTTCAGGGTGTTGGTCTCAATTCTGCTTTCCTACCTCCAAGATTCCCAGCACAGAGGGTCTTGGGGCTACTGAGAAGCAGAGGCTCTGGGGCCGGCCTTACCAGTGAAGAAAGAGGAAGCTGAAAAGCTGGAGCTAAACTTCAGGCGTTCCTCTTTGGAGAGGTTGGTTTGTGACCGGACTTGCCAGGACCAGAATGAAGAGAGGAGGAAGCTGGGCTCTCAGGGCAAAATTCTGTCGATGTGGGGCAAACTATGACCCTGTGGGTCGCTTTCCCAGGCTTCACTTCCCCAAATGGGGGCATGTGAACAGGCACAGTGGCCTGATGGAAGCACTTGTTAATGCCAGGGTCTTTAAGGTCAGGCTAGCATAAGGCTGGGAGCTGGACCAGTGGAGGCTATCGCAGAGACCTTGCAGGATGCCCTCCTCTTCCAGGTCTTCTGGGAGATTAGGATATCACTTGCCCTATTATTGCCTTCTGTCCCAGTCAGCCTGGAAAAGAAAAGTTCATCCCTAATGAAAATTTTCTCAATTCTCTTATATCTTGTCAAAAGGTAGCCAAACTCAAGGCAGGTAGAGAAAAAAATTGTATAGGCATAAATGAGAACCTGTTACTCCATATTGCAAATAAAACAGTGACTCTCTTAATTCCCAGGACCATATCTTTGTACTTTTGATGAGCTGGGGTTGTCCCCCTTCCCTCACAAGGTGCTCTTCTTTTGGGAGAAAATGGGAAAGGCTATGGCACCTACCCTTTACCCCTTGCTCCCAAATCAGCAGCCAGGGTAAAGTCTGGAATTAGTTCAACTTTAGCCAACTCTTTTTCAGTCTGAGTGTTTTGGAATGAGAAGCCTTGACATCTCTGGGACAGGGTGCTGCCCTTGCAGGTGCTTTCTCGCTGTGATCTCAGTGAAGTGGGAAGGTGGTGTCATGATGCAGGAGCTATATGCTCGGCTGCTTGATGGTCCTTGTCTCACCTGTTTCCTGGTTACAGGTTCAGATCTGTTGACCAGTGATTCTCAAACTTTGCTGCAGAGAGGGCCCCTTGGGGGTTTACATGATGGGAGAAAAGTCCCATGGGCTCCTTACATCAATTGAATCAGAATGTCTGGGAGCCAACCTCTGGCAACTGCATTTTTTAAAACTCCTCAGATAATTCTAAACAGGCCAAGTTCAAGAACTAGTCATATGCTTTGAAACACCAGGGAGGTGTTCTGAGGACCTTGTGAAAATGGCAACACCAAGGATTTCTTTCTTTCTTTTTTTTTTACTTTTAAACTTATAATTTTATGTATTTATTTATTTTTATATTTATCATTATTGTTTATTTTTATTTTTTTTCACAAAGTAAATTTATTTCAGGTTAATGTGAAGGTATAAACAAACAGGTCAAAATATTTGATTTTGTTAGGTAGAATCCCTCTTGTGGTTATCCCACACGCAAAAGATGTGCCAAACACCCACACCCCATGCCCATTCAGTGAGAGAACCCCAACCACCTTCCTCTCTCCCTTGTTACCCCTCCCCCCAATTTGAATTGAAATGAGTTTTTCTCCTGTATGGGTATGCATCAGATCATCTACTGGCTTCATATTAGCATTGAGTACATTGGATAATTGCTTTTCCATTCTTGTGATACTTTACTAAGAAGAATCCAGGATATTATACAAGATGTGAAGTTGCCATCTTTTTAAATGGCTGACTAGTACTCAATGGTGTGCATGTACCACAATTCATTAATCCATTCCTGAGTTGGGCATTTAGGTTGTTTCCACATCTTGGCGATTGTAAATTGAGCTGCGAGAAACAATTTAGTGCAAACATCCTTATGATAAAATGATTTTTTTCCCTTCTGGGTAGATGCCAAGTAGTGGGATTATGGGGTCAAATGGGAGATCTATTTTGAGAACTTTGAGGATTCTCCATACTTCTTTCCAAAAAGGCTGTATTAATTTGCAGTCTCACCAACAGTATAAAACATCATTCCCCTCTCTCCACATCTGTGCGCATCTACAGCTTTGGGACTTTGTAATGTGGGCTAATCTTACTGGGGTTAGGAAACACCAAGGATTTCCTTATACTTTGTTTTGTTTTGTTTTTTGCAGTTTTTGGCTGAGGCTGGGTTTGCACCCGCAACCTCCGGCTTATGGGGCCGGCACCCTACTGACTGAGCCACAGATGCTGCCCAGGATTTCCTTATATTAATAAAAACTTAAGAACACTAGAGGGGTTGCTATTGGCCAAGCACTATGGCAAATTTTTTCTGTGGATGATCCAATTAAAATTTCAGAACAACATGTTGAGGAATGTTATTTATTTCATAGAAGAGGAAACTGACCTTCAAATAAGTTAAGGAACTTGCCCAAGGTGATGCAGCAGAAATGTGATTTGAGAATGCCCCGACTTCAGAGAGAGGCTGAACTTCATGTTAATGATATTTACTAAGGTGGAGAATTTCTCTCTCTCTCTCACACACACATTTAGTTTTTAATGAGTGTTTCTTAAAAGGTCTTGCTTACCTATTCCTTTTCAGTGTTTTTAATGAGTGTTTCTTAAAAGGTCTTGCTTACCTATTCCTTTTCAGTTAATTACCAGAGGTATTAATTCTCAGGGTACCATAAAATTGGGCTGATTATTAGTTGTTCACTGAGTATCACATTGAGTCAGGTGAGGCATCACTATCTAGCATTTAGATACAAAGAGTCATAATTGCTTTCCTTATTACTCTCAAGTGAAAGGTGATGAGAACAGTAACTCTAATTTTAGGACATGTGGGAAGTTGCTGAAACTTCCCATTTTTCAAGACAGCGTGATGATGTAATGGAAAGGACAGATGAGATCAGAGTTTGTGTTAGCTTTTCCACTTATAAGAGCCGGGTAACTTTTAACAAGTCACTTCCCCTCCCTGGGCTTCAGTTTTCTCATCTAAAAAGTAAGGACGCTAAACCAAGTGTTTGTTGAAAGGCTTTCCAGCTCTAGCTGTACTCGGAGGATAAATTTAATCATGGCAGCCCTAGTACACCTGACTCTGAAATCTCAATAGGCTGGCCTGTTGCTGTGGGTTCATTTATTCCTGTGTGAGCATTACATTTGCATGGCTGATTTCCTCAAGCTTATGATTAGTGATGTAACAAGGACAGATCACTCAAGTGGCAACAGATAGTCTAGGAATGATTGGAAAAGGTGCAGTTTATCATGTAATGAAAAATTTGTAGACAGATTTTTTACTTCATATGGATGAAAGTTAAAATATAAAGAATATATGCAAAGAAGGGCAATTTCATGGCAAATTTCTATATCCAGACCAATTGTGCAAAACTCGGCATTGCTGCAGTTTGGAGGGGCAGGTACTAGGCAGAGCTCATGGGCTGGGCCAGCTGTCTGTCAGAGCTTGGCTTACCACCATATATATCCCAAGACCCAACTCAGGAGATCTGCCTTGATAGAAACACAATGGCAAGCACTTGACGAACTTGCTAATTTACAGTGACAGATCTGTCTTTTCTTGGACAGCAAAGTTAACATCTACCTTCAGGAAAGAACCCTCTGCCCAATAGGGAAGGTGGCTAGGTGAGCACAGAGTCAGGATAAAGGCAGAGGAACAGCCTCTTAGGGAAGATCCTTAGGTGTGTTGTGGATATTGACTGCCTAGTGACTACTCACACTTCCCAACAGAACCCCATTTCCCTTTTAGGGATCCTTCTCTCTTAGCATGTTCAGGTTTTGGGACTGGTTTGTCCAACTCATACCCCTTATGTTAAAGGGGAAAGGCTCCTCCTAACAGAGCCTTCTTCTGAGAGGAAGGCATGTGACCTCAATTTGATTCATCATGTTTTTCCCTAGGACTCGTATCTTTTTTTTTTTAACCAGTTTATTTTCTTTTGACTGTTTGTTTTTTGGAGATAGAGTGTCACTCTGCTGCCCAGGCTAGAGTGCTGTGGCTTCAGCCTAGCTCACAGCAACCTCAAACTCCAGAGTACAAGCCATCCTCCTTACTTGGCCTCCTCAGTAACAGGGACTACAGGTGCCTGTCACAACTTATAGCTACTTTTTCTATTTTTAGCAACAATTTTTAGTAGAGATGGAGTCTCACTCTTGCTCAGGATGGTCTTGAATGCCTGAGCTCATGAGATCCTCCTTTCTTGACCTCTCAGAGTGCTAGGATTACAGGCATGAACCACTGTGACTCTGCCTACTCCTTAATGGGAGTATGGTTGGAGTTTATTTATTATGGGGAAAGCACCCAGCGAAGGCTGTAAAGTAGCTTCTGTGACCAATTCTTCCAGTTCTCATCTGTTCCAAGCCTGGTTTCTAGCCCGTGTTGATCCTCTGTGCCTTTCTACACTACTCCTTCCAACAGAGCACCACCCACCTCTACCTGAACTCTTTTTCCTGAAACAGTCCAGAGTCAGTTACTGTGATTGCAACCAAAAACCTTGACAGGCACAGGTCTTGGTTAGACCTATGGAGCCCTCCTGGTTTCACACAGGGCACACTCCTCTAATGATGTGACTTTAGCCTACCTAATTGTCTCTCTCTCCCCTGTAGATCATGAGTAAACACTGCTAACCTCTGACCTTGTGGTTTTTCTTTTTCTGTGTGCCCACTCTCTGGCTATTTATACAATAATCCTCCTGGCAGTACACAAAATAGCTGATTAGTTCTCCATTTCCTAAATCCAATTGTATTTCCAGATTGTCGCCTTGAAAGGAATTTTAGGTGTTCCCAAACTCTTTGGGAACACGCTTGCAGAAAATCTGTCAGGTTGTTTTTTTTTTTCATTTAGCATATTAGCTAACCTTATCCTCCATGCATAGATTTTACCAACCCAACTTGTCAAGGGCAACTGCATTTCCAGGTTCTTGGAAGTCAGCTTACTTATATTCCTCATGTACCTCTTAGATGTTTAAATTCATCTTGAAATGATTAATAGCCCTTTGAAAATTCCATCTTCTATGCTTCCCAACTGTGGTTGAAGCTTGTGTGTCAACTCTTTGTGATATTCTATGTCTGGAATGACAGGGTGTTCTAGGGAATACATAGATATAATAGGGAGGTTTCTTGCCTTTTAATGTTTGTAAATCTACCAGGGAGTTGAGATTTGTTCACATGATATAATTACAGAAAACTCTAGGCCTTTGCCTTCAAGGACCCAAGTGGACTATAAAATGATTTTCAAACTGTTTCAAAGCCCTAGTTATGTGACACCCCCAAGGGAATATCTAAGAAGTGGGTGTTAATGAAAGGATCCACCTGCTGTTCTGCAGTATTTTATTGGAATAGAGCTCCAGGGCTAATGAGGGTTTGAGGACCACAGGATACATCTTTCACTGAGAGGCAAAGTCTTTCCTGAACTGTTCATGGACTGTAGATCCAGATTCATGCCCTTTTGCCCGAACCTCTGGGGGCCACCTGACTATGCCAAGGCCCCCACGCTGCCCTGCTATTCCACGTGCAATTCTCTCTGTTTTGTGTGTGTCACTGGCATACTCCCCAACCCCTAAATCATACCCTACTGTGATTACAAACTTCTTAGAGGCACATGTTGTTTGAATTAAGGGCTAGATTTCAGTGTGCCACCTATAAGTGTTATCAGAACTCGGAGATGAGAAAGATTATTACTAGCTGGGGTGGTCTGGAAGGACTTCCTAAAAAAAGTCTGACTATATTAGGCCTATGGGAAATGCAACATTTAAATTCATGTTGAAGGAGGAAGGAAGATCTTTCAGGTATGGAAAGCATTGCTGAGCAGAGGCTCAGAGCAGGTATATGAGCATACCACAGAGCAATAAAGAGCAATAGGGAAGAATCAACAAAGGAGCTTTAAAATCTAGCCATGTCCAGACCCCACTGCAGGCCCACTGAATCAGAACCTGTGGAGTGAGGCTGGGCCTCAGTACTTTTAAAGTTTCCCAGGGCTGAGGACAGTCTTTGGGACTGTCAAGTCGTGTAGGAGGAGTATAGAAAAAGGCTGGCTTTGAAGAATGGAGACTCCTGCTGGAGTTTCCTCTATTTTTGGCCAGTGGCTTTAGACTCTAACCAGTGCATATTGGGGCGCTTTCAGTGTTTGTAAAGTAGATTTTTTGGCAGGTTAATCTGTTTCAGATTCAAGTCAAGGGAAGGGATGGGGAAGCTTGGAAAGTCAACCCACAGGATGGCATAAAGGCCCAAAGAAAGAGGCCTTCTCTCAGTTGGCCTGGCAGGAAACGGTTTTCTACAGTGTTTCCTATAGGAATTAATAGAATGTGGTAGGATAAGAAAAGTGAGGATATGTTTTCTAATTAGGCACAGTAGCAATGATAGAAATCTCTGTTTGGGACAAACAGTCCCAAAGTCACCTAGGCTAAGGAGTTGGGAATGGTGCTCATCTCTTTAGCTATACTTCCCTCTCCTCCTAGGGAAGGATATTAGGAGCTCATTCCTTCTATCTACTAAACTATTATTGCATTCTATTTCCTTCATTCCTTTCTTGAGAAACTTTCTGAAAGGGGAATCTACACTAACCTGTTCACTTCCTCACCTCCTGTCCTGTCTCTCACCTCCTATATCTCTCATCTTCTCTTAATCTCTCTGGATGGTTTCCTGTAGCCTCCCCACTTCCAAAATCCAGTGACCTTTTTCCTGGGGCTCATTTTACTTCACCCCTGGGTACATTTGACTCTCTGTCTCATAGCTTGACACTGTTGGCTTCAGGGTTAGTAAATGTTCCTGGTTTTCCTTCTCACTTGTGTTTTTCCCTCTACCTATCCTGGACCCATCCACGATTCATCCTTGGGCTTTTTCTTTTCATTTTTTCTTTCTTAACAACTTTCAACTCTTCCTCCAGATTTTAATTTTCAGCAGGCAGCGGATATCTCCACTTGGTTGTCATATCTGCATCCCACACCCACTATTATTTGCAATCACTGGTATTTGCAAAGTTCTGTACTGCTTAGAAGTGTTTTACCTGCAGTGTTTTCCTTGAGTATCATCTTCCCTCCCAACCCTGCTTCTTTCCTGTGCTCTTCCCTGAATATGGAATCTTGGCTCTGCTGATTACTAACTGAAGCCTTAGTTTCCCAGTCTTTAAAATGGGGAAAGCCATACCCATATCATAAGGGTATTGTGAGTATTAAACAAGAAAATATATATGCAAATGCCTGTCACTCACTGTCTGCTCACTGTGTGACTCACTGTCACACGTCTGTTGTCTGTTACAGCCTGACTTCTTCTCCTTCCTTGAAGGCAGGAACTGTTTTTTTTTTTTTTTTCCTTTCATTTTAACCCCCAACGGAAATTCTCCTCAAATAATGAAGTGAAAAAATTCCAAACACTAGAAAGAGAAGTTGTCTAAGTGATGATTTGGGTAGATTTTGAGGAAGTGGTAAATTTTAACTTAATTCTGAGCTCATTTTTCTTTCTGAGCACCCTAACCAGGGACAGAGGAATCTGCAGGTATTTGGGGTGAGCTGTCAATGGAAGGGTCTGTTTTTTGACAAGATTGGCTCAGTGTGATGTGCAAAGTTGGTAATATGAGTGCCTTTGCCACTCACAGCCTTGCATATCAAGCTGAGGTTCTACCTTATCAAGGGGCATCAAGTGTCTGTCGGCTCTAAGTTTGAAGATGTGATGGTGAGATTTTTTACTATATAAGCATGTTGGTTAATTACTTGTCAATTTTGATTTATGAGTTGATTCAGATCTGTGAACTACTAAGCAACCTGATCTATGACTTACTACTTGGATTACTGCTTGCAAATATCTAGGAGGATGTAAAGAGATAAGATCTTAAGGAATGGTCAGTAATCAGACAGTCCCCATGACACAGTTGCAGACTACTTACTTGTAATATGATGTTCTAGCATAACTGTGAAAAATTACTTGGCCTTGAGACCTGAAACACATTTAGGATTGTTCAGGATCTATGATTACCAGCTGGTCTTTCTTTAATGGATCATTTTTAGCTTACCTTTTCAACTGCCAACAGAGGTTTGGAATATTGTCATCAGAAATTTTCAGTCTTTTGGTCCAGAATTGCAAAGTGCCTGAGTGTTTTGTTTGAATTCCTTTAGTATACATTGTGAAGGTATTAAATCAAATGTAGGGTAAGTGAGGAAGTAATAGGACCAGATTTATATTTTTTTGTTTCACTTATGGCAAAGATAGTTTTCCAAAAATTTATTTATTATGCTTAATCACATTTTGTGATTGCAGGTAGTATTATAGTTAGAATGTATTGTTTTCACTATGAGGGTGGATTTTCAATGAAATAGAAATATTTGGCATTGGTGACCCATAGGCTGTGGAGATAAGAAAGCAGATACTGTCAGCACAACTACAAACAATTTAAATCAGTTTCAGTGATCTTTGTTTTCCTTATATCAAGAGGTAAAATTTATTATCTTACCTCTTCAATATGTATGGCCTGTGATTTGCTTTTACCCATAGAATGCAGTGGAAGTTGTGCAGCTTTGGAGCTTAATTCTTGAGAAGCCTTAAAGCTTCCCTTGTTGCTTTCTTGGAATGCTGTCCCCATCTGTCATGTGAAGAAGCTTGATCTAGTTTACCAGATGATGTGAGGCCACATGGAGCAGAGATGAGTTACTCACCCTGGGCCCACGAGCTGAAGACATGTGAATGAGGCTGTCTTGGGCCATCTTAGGTTTTCCACTCCTAGTCAAGCCTTCAAAAGACTTGCAACTGTGTGAGTGATCTTGGGTGAGACCAGTGGAGAAATTGCCTAAGATATCATTCCAGATTGCTAACCCAAAAAGTCATGAAGAAAAAAGAAAAATTAAAATTTTTATTTCATTAAAAAAAATTGTTTTCTCTTTTGCTTTGTCACCCAGGCTGGAGTGTAGTGGCACACTACAAACTTGAACTCCTGGGCTTAGGTGATACTCCTGACTCAGCCTCCCAAGTATGTAGGAATATAGGTATGTGTACCACATCAACTATTTTTAAAATTTCTAATAAGAGTTGGAGATCTCACTATGTTGCCCAGTATGGTCTGAAACTCTTGGCCTTAAGCAATCCTCCTGCCTCATCCTCCCAAAGTACTAGGATTAAAGCCAGGCATGAGTCACCACAACTGGCTTAATGACTTTTAGGTTGTTATAAGGGACTTAATTTTGGGATTATTTTTAATGTAGTAATAAATAATGAATATAGAGAAAAGAACAGAGAAATCAGGCAAATGATGATACTATTAAAGTTAACTTTTATAACTTTATTGAGTTATAAGACAAATAAATTGGACAGTAACTTGCTAAATCCTGGAAATATAAATCAGAAAGGGACTTTAGAGGGACTCTGATTATTTCAATTCCTGACATTATTTTTATGAATTCATGTCTTGCCATCCCTATGAGATTGGATGCTCTTTGATAGCAGAGGACAGGTTTTATACATATCCTCCCAGAAAGCTCAGAACTTAGTCCTTATACAACAAGTCCTTAGTAAATCTTTGTTGCTCACTGGGTTATATGGGAATTGAAGGGCCTAGGGCCATGAGTTTCCAAGGAGGTATGACCCAGGGTGTATCAGCAGCTTAGCTTTGCTTACAGTTTAGCTTTTTTAGGCATCTTATATAATTCTATAGTGATGTATTTTGGAGATGTTGAGTTTAGTTGCCAAGGATGGCATGATTTTGTACATTTTTAGGTTAGTGCCCAGGAGGTCCAAGAGGGTAATGTTTAATCTTTGAGGCCACTTTTTATGTACCATTTTTTCACCTGTAATAGCAGCCTGGCTGGTGCCTTAGTTCAAGCAAATGGACTCAGACAGTCATTTTTTACCTTTAAAGGACATTGAATTGTAATTCAGAATTCTCATCAGTTGGAACCTAGAATCCTAGGCTTTTGGTGTTTTCTATTAGAGGGAAAGTATGACAGTCATTGGCCTGGGGGTGGATTAAGAGCAACTATTCTTAGAATCATATCAGCAAGATGGCAAATAGGAGCTCTCATCAAGCTCTCATCTTACCCCTAAAGAAACATCGATTTTAGCAAATACCCATGGATGAGAATATCTTTGTGGGACTCATGGAGTCTACTTGAGGTTCTAGCACCCTGATGGAACAAAAAACTGGAGAGTGGACATATTGAAGAGGATAAAATGAGCAGTTCTACTCTATCTGAGCAACTCCTCCCATAAGGTGGCATAGCTCAGTGTTAAGAGAATCCTTTCCACCTGTGATTTCTCCCATGGGGAAAGTGAGAGAAAAGTTGAGTGCCAGGTTTTTTCAGAGTTAAGAGATGTGGTGCCCATGAGGCCTGCTTTTGTCTTCACCCCCACCCATAACACTTCACTGAGAAGATTGGCATGGCTGAATTGTATGAGGAAGGAGAGGAAATGCACAGTAACCAGTGTGTAATTCTCAACACCCAGATATGGGTCTTGCTAAGTGGCTTGTGGAAGCCATCAAGAGGTCTGCCCATAAGTGCCACAGGGAAATCACTTGAAGAACCCCTTCTCAAAGAGCCAATATACTCCCCAGCAAGCACAGAACATAGCAACTGGCTTGACTCTGCTGGTTTGGGAGAAGACATGTAACATTGGAGACTTCAGGGTACTTCCCTAGGGAAAATAAACCAGAGGCTGTCAGCCCCAAGCCTGGATTTGTGGAATCAAGAGAATGCACATAATTCTAAGTCTTCCCCTCAAAGAAACAAGATGAATGGAGGCACAAATATAGACAAGGTCTGAGAGACCTCATAATTTCTAACCAGGCTCACCAGCGAAGATCTTTCTCTTCTGAAGCCAGTCAGTAAAGACTGGAGGACAAGACTACTGCTTCAAATAAGAAGAGAGAAAACATAAAGAATCAAGGAAATGGGGCCATGAAAGGAATAAAATTAAGCTCCAGGGGCTGATCCCAAAGAAATGGATAGCTACAAATTAGGTGACAAAGAATTTAAAATAATCATATTAAAGAATCTCAGTTGAACTACAAGACACACAGACAACTGAATGAAATCAAGTAAATGATACATGAACGAATAAGAAATTCAACAAAGGGATGTAAATTATAAAAAAGAACCAAATAGAAATTCTGAAGTAGAACACTACAGTGTCTCAACTGAGAGTTCAATAGAGAGTTTCAACAGAATGCTGAATCAAGTAGTAAGACTCAATGAACTCTAAAATAGATCATTTGAAATTATCCAGTCAGAGAAACAAAAGAAAAAAGAGTGAAAAAGGAGTGAGGAAATGTTGGAGACATATGGGACCACAATCCATTGAACCAATCTATGCTTTATAGGTGTTCCAGAAGAGGTAGAGAAAGAGAAGAGGGTAGAACACTTATTTAAAGAAATCACGACAAAAATCTTCCCAAATCTGAGAGGGAAATAAATATCAAGATCCACTGGGCCTAAAGAACTTGAAGTAGGTTAAGCACAAAGATGTGTTCCCTGAGACACATTATAAAAACATTGTTAAGAGTCAAAGACAAAGAGAAAATCTTGAAAACAGCCCAAGAAAGAAATTCTTTTTTTTTTGCCTTCAAAATGTATATATATATATTTTATTTTTATACATACACGTGTTTATTAGGTTTCTACTTTTTGCCTTCATAGAATTATGTGGCTTAAAATTTAATAACAATAATAGTGTTTAAGATAAGGACTAGAAAAAAAACCTCGAAAAGAATGAACAAAGATAAATACATTCAGAAAAGAAATCAGATGATTACTGCATTGAAATATTAAGCAATATTAATGATAATAATGCAAAGAAAGTAACATTCACATTGTCAAATAAGAGTATGTCTATTATAGAATGCTTTAACTCTGAGGCTCAGTATGGAGTCATCAGTTAACTTCTTATTTTTTTTCCCAAAGTCTCAAAAAATAGACAACTAATATTTATAAATAAAAGATAATTTCAAAATACACATCATGCCAAATCTTTAAATATATGTATTTTATTATTCTTCATTACATTATTTCCCCCCCCACTCCTCCGTGGTAAGACAGAATTGATTTACAGAAAAGAATACAGAAAACACCAAAGCTCCTGGTAGAGGGAGAGATTTCAAGTGGGGAGAGAGATGCTCTCTCCGTTCCTCTCC
>CAUYRH010110598.1:0-16922 GCA_963574655.1 Perodicticus potto | reverse complement strand
ACTCAGAAATAAGAACAAATCAGGAGGTATCATGTTATCAGACTTTAGGCTGTACTATAAATCTATAGTGATCAAAACAGCATGGTACTGGCACAAAAAACGGAGAGGTAGATTTATGGAAAAGCTACTTTATGGTAAAGGAACCCAGCTACTTATCGTCATTTGAACTTTGACAAGCATATCAAAAATATGCAGTAGGGGAAAGACTCCCTATTTTACAAATGGTGCTGGGTAAACTGACTGGCAATCTGTAGAAGACTGAAACTGGACCCCCAACTTTCACCATTAAAAAAAAATTGATTCTCACTGGATAAAAGATTTGAACTTAAGACATAAAACCATAAAAATGCTAGAAGAGAGTACAGGGAAAACACTTGAAGAAAAAGGTCTGGGAACATATTTTATGAGGAGGACCCCCCTACCGGAGGCAATTGAAGCAATACCAAAACATTAAGGGCTCTGATCAAACTAAAAGCCTTTTTGCATAGCCAAAAGCACAGTAAGTAAAGCAAATACACAACCTTCAGAATGAGAGAAGATTTTTTGCAGGTTATGCTTCTGACAAAGGTCTTATAACTGGATTCTACAGAGAACTCAAACTAATCAATAAGAAAAGAACAAATAACCCCATTTCTATGTGGGCAAGAGACTTGAACAGAAAATTCTGATGAAGACAGGCTCATGGCCTACAAACTCATGATAAAATGCTCATCATCTTTAATCATCAGAGAAATGCAAATCACAACCACTTTGAGATATCATCTAACTCCAGTAAGATTAGCCCACATCACAAAATCCCAAAACTACAGATGTTGGCATGGATGCAGAAAGAAGGGAACACTTCTCCACTGCTGGTTGGAATGCAAGTTAATATGACCTTTTTGGAAGGAAGTTTGGAGAATACTCAAGGAACTAAAAGTAGAATTACCATTCGATCCTGCAGTTCACCTACTAGGTATATTCCCAGATGATCAAAAATACTTTACAACAAATACATTTGCACCATAATGTTTATTGCAGCCAAATTCATAATTGCCAAGACATGGAAACAGCCCAAGTGCCCCTCGACCCATGAAAGGATTAACAAATTGTGATATATATACACCATGGAATACTATGCAGCCATAAAAAGATGGAGCCTTCACATCTTTTTATGTTTACCTGGATGGAGCTGGAACATATTCTTCTTAGTAAAGTATCTCATGAATGGGAATAAAGTATCCAAGACACTCAGTACTACTATGAAATCAATGTATAATCACCGACACATTCATATAAATGGTAAAACATAGCTATAGTCCTGAAAGTAGAATGGCAGAGGAGAGAGAAGGGTGGGGAGGGGGAAGGAAGAAGGAGGGACAGTATTTGGGGGAACCTCACCTAATGTGCATGATGCAATGGTACATTTCAAAACTATTAAGAAAAGAGTATAATTGTAATGGATGTGTTAATTAGTTCAATGTAAGCATTTCACATTGTATATCAAATCATTACACTGAACCCCATAAATATATCAATGGACACAGTTATGATTTAATAAAAAAAAATCTCCAATATTATAGTTCAAGAAGATATCACATTGTTCACATTCGTTAGGATTTTCTTTATAAATTGAGGAGAATATAGGTGGGGTGTATAAATGTTAATTATTTAAATCTCTTCATGTTGAGTGTTTCCCTTGACAAATATATAGTGTCTATCCTTGTCCTTACTTATCTTTGTTGGTTTAATTCCTATTTTATCTGCAAATAAAATTGCAACCCCTGTTTTTTTTCTGATTTCCATTGCCTGTAATATAGATGTCCATCCCTTTACCCTGAGTCTTTTTTTATGTTTATGAAAAATATGAGTCTCTTCTAGACCACAGATATGTGGCCTGAGTTTTTGTATCCAGTCAGCCAACCTGTGCCTCTTTAGAGGACAATTTGAGCCATTCATATTAATTGAAAGAAACAATAGATATGATAGAGTTTTGGCCGTCACATTTTCAAAGGTCCAGTGCATATTTTTAATCCTTTCACCATTGTGGTGGTTAGGGTTTGTTTGATAAATTCTAGGTTAGTTTCCTTTGGTGGCAGACCATTGTGCTGGTCATTATGGAAAATGGGTTTGAGTATTTCCTGGAGAGTTGGTTTAGTTATGGCAAATTTCCTCAACACGTACATGTCAGTGCATTATTTGATTTCTGCATCACAAATGAATTTCAGTTTAGCTGCATAGAGGATCCTGGGCTGAAAGTTGTTTTCTTTTAGGAGATTGACAGTCAATGTCCATCCTCTCTGGCTTGAAAAATTTTGGCTGAAAGATCTGCAGTCATTCTAATATTTCTCCCCTTGTGGGTAATACTTTCCTTTTATGTTTGAAAATATTTTTTTAATTAAATCATAGCTGTGTACATTAGTGTAATCATAGGGTACAATGTGCTGGCTTCATATACAATCTGAAATAATTTCATCCAACTGTTCGACATATACTTTTTGTATGTCTGGCTGCTTGCAGGATTTTTTCCTTCATGTTAACTTTGGCAAAGTTAATTACAATGTGTCTAGGAGATGCTTTATTTGGATAGAGTCTTGTAAAGGTTCTGAAACTGCCTAATATCAGAAATTCTGTATCTCTTGCAATTCTTGGTAAATTCTCCTCCATATCTTGGTGTAGGACATCTGTGCCATTAAGACCGTCTTCTTCTCCTTCAGTAATACGTATAATATGGATGTTTGGTCATTTGGAATGATCCCACAACTCTCTCAGGGAATGTTCTGTTCTTGTTTTTAATTTTTCTGCATTTTTGAGTGTTTGGGATTATTCAAAAGCCTTGTCTTAAATTTCAGAGATCCTTTCTTCTGCCTGATCAACTCTTACTGAGGGATGGGATTCTACTGTATTTCAAAGTTCCTTGAATAACTTTTTTTTTTTTTATTTGAGTTCTGCTATCTCTTTTCTCATTATGTCCATATCCTTGGTGAGTTTGTCTTTGAATTCAGGAATTTCTTGAAACAACATTTGAACAACTCTTTGGATTTCTAGTTCCATCTTTTCCTCATGGGACTGCACTGCCAAATACTGACCCAGGGCATAAGCACCTCCACAGCATGGTGCATCTCTCTCTCCTGCATTTCCCTCTCTCCCCACGCTCCCCATCTTTCATTCAAGTCACTGTTTCTGACTGTTTGCTGCAGTCTAACAGCCAAATCAATACCCAGGCCTCTCATGGAATTCCCAAACACTCTGGGCTCTGCAGGGGGCAGGCCTACAATCCACCAGGCAAGAGGGAAGGGTGGACTAGGAGTTCAGAATTGCAAGGAAAATATTTGTTCCATTTTATGCTGGGCAGAATGATTCCTAGGTTTACAAGTGTGACCTCCCTGGAGAAGGAGGCCCAGTGTTCAGCAGCTCTCTCCTGAGGAATAAAATAAGAGGTCTTTTGTTCTCTGCTGACTTGCAGAAAGTACACAGTGAGCCTCTCTTTGGAGAGGGGTTTCTTGTCCTCTTGGCGATAGGCTGTGTACCTGAAATTTGTTTTCTTGGAGTTGCAGTTTGCCTCTGCAGAGATGATGTGCACTTCTTTCTTAACTCAGCTCCCCACCTTCATCTTCATTGAGTCCATTCTGTCCATTATCTCTCCTTCTCAACAGGAGCCTCTGTTGAAAACTGCCTCTAGTTGGCCATCTTACTTTCTTCTTCCCTCCCTCTATCTGGCCATGGACCAGTACCATGGACCAATCTATAGCCCATGGGGCTGGGGACCGCAGTTCTAGTCCAAACTTTCAAAGCCAAAGGATTTAATGGAAATTTTTCTTAATTTTCTGGATGCAGATGGCAAACTGAGTCACCTTCTTCCTTCACTTCCCCAATAGCACTTATTTCAAAATCCATCAGCTGAGAGCTCCCTGAGTGGCACAGGAGGAGCCAAGGAAGTACTAGAGCTGGAGATAAGGGGGCATAGCATCCATTAATTTATTGAGAGAACTTTTGAACTACTTTTTGGATTTCTATTTCCATCTTTTCTTCCATTCTAGTCATCTTAGTTGCCATTCATATTCTCAATTCTATTTATGACATTTCAGCCATGTCTCTATTTTCTGTTATGTCTCCTTTATCATCCCTTAGGGGAACTGATCTACTCTGATTATTTGATTATTCGTGTTGCCAGAGATCATCCACTGGTTCTTCTCCAGGAGTATTTTCTTCAATTTGGCAATTAAAACTGGTAGGGTGAGATTGGACTGGGGGCCCCAGGAACTGGAGCTAACCAGCCCTTTGCCAATGAGCTGGGGCTGGTGATTGTATCTTTCCTCCTTCAGCCTTACCAAGGTCTCTTTCATAGCTCTATCTGGAGACTCTGAGGACCTGCTTGGTGAGATAACACAAGGTGGCTTTTTCTTGATGTCAGCAATCCTCTACCCAATTCTAATAAGTCAACATATTACGCTAGAATCTCAGCTGATTCCATCCTAATACATTGAATGATATGGGGAATGATATAGACACCTGCAGCACACCCCCCCCAACCTGGGAGGAGGAGAATCTGTCCCTCTTCACTACAAAACAACCACTGCTCAACCTCGGAGGGTCCCCAGGTGGACAGCCCAGGCCAAACGTTCTAATTAGATTGTCCAAGACAGTGGATTTCCAAAAAATCCACTTTTTTTGGAAGAGTGTTTGTTTAGATGTATGAGTTTAAGAAATGCCCCACCTATGCCTATTTTCTTACATATTCTTTTGAGAAAAGGGTACTGGACTTTGTCAAATGCCTTTTCTTCATCAATTGAGAGAATCATATGGTCTTTGTTTTTTATTTCATGTGGGGAATTACATTTATATATTTATGTGTGTTGAACCACCCTTACATTCCTGGGTTAAAACCCACTTGATCATGATGTATAATTTTTTTAATGTTTCACTGTATTCTGTTTGCTAGGATTTTATTTAACTTTTTGCATCAATATTCATTAATGATATTGGCCTACAGTTTTCTTTTTTGTTGGGCCCTTTCCGGGTTTTGGAATCAGGGTGATATTTGCTTCATAGAACATGTTGGGGAGTATTCCTTCCTTCTCTGTGTTTTGACATAAGTTGTCAAATATAGGTGTTAGTTCCTCTTTGAAGCTTTGATAAAATTCTGGTGTGAAATCTTCTTGTCTAAGGCTTTTCTTTTTTGGAAGATTTTGTATTGTTGATGGAATTTTAGTGCTTAAATTAAGTGTATTCAAAATTTCTAATTCTTTCTAGTTGAGTTCAGCATGGTGGTGTGTTTGTAGTTATTAGTCCATTTCCTCTACATTTTCAAATTTCTGGGCATAGAGATTTTAGTAGTAATGGTTAAACATCTTTTGTATTTCTGTGGTATCTTGTTGTTTCCCCTTTTCTGTTTCTGACTGAGGTTGTTATAGATCTTACTTTTCTGTTTCTGTTTTTTCTGGCCAAGGGTTTATCAATTTTATTAATCTTTTCAAAGATCCAACTTTTTGTTTTGATGATCTTCCAAATGATTCTTGTGTTCTCAATTTCATTTAAGTTTGCTCTGATTTTGGTTATTGCTTTTCTTTTGCTGTGTTTGGGGTTGGATTTTGTTCCTCCTATCCAAGTTGCTTGAAATGGACTATTAGCTTGTTGGCTTGCTCTCTTTCTGCTTTCTGGACAAAGATACCAAATACTGTAAATTTGCCTCTTAGGACTCCTTTTCCATATCCAACAGGTTTCTATGGCTTGCAGCTTCATTATTATGTTTTTGAGAAATCTAATGAATTCCCTCCCAATCTTGTCCTTAACCCTGGTGTCGTTCAGCATGAGGTTATTTAGTTTCTTTGACTTTATGTGTGCATGAAGATTTCTGTTGGTGTTGACTTAAAGTTTATTCCATCATGGTCTAAGAAGATGCAAAGAATAATTTATATTCTTTTAAATTTGTTGAGGTTATATTTTTGCCCTAAGTTATGATCTGTTTTCGAGGGTATTTTATGGGCTGAAGCAGCTTTCTAGTTTTTTGTATGTGGACTTCTAATATAACAAATTTCCCTCTTAGGACTGCTTTGCAGTACCCACAGTTTTTGATAGTTTTGGGCTTCATCGTCAGTATGTTGGAGGAATCTAATGATTTCCTTCTTTAACTCCTCCTTGACCCAATTGTCATTCAGCATAAAGTTGTTTAGTTTCCATGACTTTGTGTGGGGATAAATGTTTCTGTTGGAGTTGAGTTTTGCCTTTATTCCCTTGCATTCCAAAAATATACAAAGTATAATTTCAATTTTGTTAATTTTATTGAGGTTTGATCTGTGTCCCAGGATATGATCTATATTGGAGTATGATCCATAGGCCAGCAAGAAGAATGTATACTCATTAGCTTTAGGATGGTATATTATGTATATGTGTATTAAGCCTAATTGTTCTAGGGTCACATTTATGTCCCTTGTTTCTTTAATTTCTATTCATAGGAACTGTCCTGTCCTCAGAGGGATGTTAAAGTCCCCACCTCTTATGGTTTTGCAGGATATCATCTTGTTGAGACCAGTGAGGATTTGTTTCAGATATCTGGGTACATATATATTTATGATTGAAATGTTCTCTTTTTGCATTGTTCCCTTAAACAGTATATGGTGACTAACTTTGCCTTTCTTTACTTTTGTTGCTTTAAATTTACTTGTATATGAAAATAAAATTGCCACCCTTCCTTTATTCTGATTTCTCTTTACCTGAAGTATTGTTTTCCAACCATTCACCCTGAGTCTTTTTCTGTCCCTTGAAGTTAGATGTGTTTCCTAAAGACAACATGGATAGGTTTGGCGCCTGTGGCTCAACAGGCTAAGGCACAAGCCACATACACCTGAGCTGGCGGGTTCGAATCCAGCCTGGGCCCACCAAACAACAATGACGGCTGCAACCAAAAAATGTCCGTGGTTGTGGTGGGCGCCTGTAGTCCTATCTACTTGGGAGCCAGAGGCAGGAGACTCACTTGAGCGCCCAGGAATTGGAGGTTGCTGTGAGCTGTGATGCCATGGCACTCTATCCAGGGTGACAGCTTGATGCTCTGTCTCAAATAAATAAATAAATAAAATATAACAAACAAGCCAACATGAATGGTTTATGCTTTTTTATCCAGTCAGCCAGCCTATGCCTCTTCAGTTGGGAATTTTTTTCCTTTAGTTTTGAGGTGTCTACTTTACTGAAGGTCCATTGTGATGGTCAGTGTGAAGAATGAGTGTGAATATTTCCAGCAGAGCTGGTCTTGTTGTGGCAAATTTTCACAAAGTTTGCATGTCAGTAACAGATGTAATTTCTTCATCAAATTTGAAGCTTAGTTTAGTAGGATACAAAATCCTGGGCTGAAAATTGTTTTGTTGCTGTGGGAGGCCAAGGTGGGTGGATTTCCAGTGCTCACAGAGTTCGAGACCAGCATAAGCATGAGTGAGCCAGAGAAAAGACCCTGTCTCTACCACCAGGAAAGAACACCGCCGGGCGTTGTGGCGAGCACCTATAATCCCAGCTACTTAGGAGGCAAATGGCCCACGAATCATTACAAGGAAGGACAATGGAAAAAAAATAATAAACAAAAAAAAAAAAAAAAAAAAAAACAAGGAAACTAAGAAAATTAAAAAAAAAAAGCCAGCTGAAAATAAAAGCAAAAAAAAGAAAATTGTTTTGTTTAAGTTTAAAGGTAGATGACGACACTCTTCTGTCTTGAAATTTTCAGATGAAAAGTCTGCTGTCACCTAATAGATCTGCCCCTGTGGATTAGTTTCTTCTTGCTCCTGGCTCCTTGTTGAATTTTCTCTTTCAATTCGACCTTGGCCAGGTTTATTAGATTGTATCTAGAAGATGCTCTGTTTGTAATGAGATGAACCAGGGTTCAATATCCATCTAAAAGGAATGTGTCTGAATCTTTGATGATTCTTGGAAATTTTCATTTGTGATATCCTCCTGTACGACTTCCATACATTTGGTTAGATCTTCTCTATCATGAATACTTAAAATTAATATGTTTGCAAGTTTCATGAAGTCCCATAATTTTCTAAGAGATTTCTCTGCTTTTACTCTATTTTTTTCTGCCACTCTAAATGCCTTAGTTAACTCAAGAGCCTTTCTAGCTCTGAGATTCTTTCTCTGCATGTTCAAATCTGTTATTGATACTTTCTATTGCATCTTTAAGTTTCCTGAATGACTCCTTCAATTCCTTAATTTCTTCATGTCTTCCATTCCATTCTCAGACCAATTTTTCAATTTCCTTTAGGTGGTTTTCCACTTTCCCTTCAATTCCCTTCATCACTTTTGCCATCCATACTCTAAATTCCTTTTCTGTCATTTCCAAAATCACTTTATAGGTTGGATCCTCTGTGGTAGCTACCTCATAATCCCTGAGGGGGGGTTAATCTGTTCTGGTTTTTCATGTTGCTAGAATTTTTTTGTTGTTCCTCCTTATGTGTGTTTTCTTCTTGCTCTTTTCTGTCCCCTGCTTCTTCCTCTTATTTCCTTCTCCTAAATTTTTCCTGTCTCTGTGCTTGGGTGTTGCAGTGGCCTTTTGGTACAGGGACAAAATGAAACAAAGATTAAAAAGCACGAAGGGAGAAAAGAAAGAAAAAAAAAGATGAAAGAAAAAGTGAACAAATCAGAGAAGAAGGGTGAATAGAGAAAATAGGAATAATATTGGTGGTCATCAGGGCACATTGACCCACACCTGCTATTTCAGGTCTCAATGAGGCTGGGGTGGGTGGACCTCCAGATACCAGTACCTCCTTCCCAGCCTGAGAAAAAGCAAGACTTCACCTTCACCTAATATAGAAGAAAATCAGTAATGTGTCACACTGGGGACCTACCAATACAGTACTTTAGAAGGCCAAAGCTAGAAAGAGGCCATAGCCCATGGGTTCATTTCCTCCTCAGCCAGGGCAACATCACGACACCTCAGCCCAGTCCTCACAGCAAAGCTATAAATATAATACAGAATTAAATAGAAGAAAACAGACTGGTAAAAAAGAAAAGCAAAAGAGAAAAAGAAAGGAAGAAAAATTGAAGGATATATTGGTTGTCATTTGAGAAATTTATGACGGAAAAATGAGAAAAGTAAAAAAAAAAATCTATAAAAAGAAAGAAAAGAAGAAAGAAATAGGAAAGAAGTAAAAGGGGGAAAGGCAGAAAAAACATAACAAAGATGGAAACCTTTATATTGAAGAAAATAAAAATGAAAAAGTAATAACAAAAAAAAAAAAAAGAAAATTCTCTCTCTCTCTCTCTCTTACTCTCTCTCTCTCTCTTTCTCTCTCTCTCTCTCCAGAGAAACAGACACATACATACATAAACACACACAAACATATATACACACACAGAGAGAGATATATGTATTTTGCCATATATTGCCAGTGCATCAGGTGGTATTCCAAAAAGAAAGAAAAAAGGCATAAATAAAGCAATATAATGCAGTATATTGCCTGGACACCAGTCGCACTCTGGGATTAGGAAACAGAAAACAAGCATGCTGTTTCTGCTGTGCATGATGGGGGCAGGAAGCCACTATGTAGTTGCCATGGAGACTCAGTCCTATCTTTCTGATTTAGTCAACCTCCATCAGGGTGTGGTCACTTTGTTAGCATTCAGTCTCCACAGGGTTGGAAGCCTGAATCTCTCACTGGACTTCTTAGGAGACATGCCTGAACCTTCCAAACAGTGTCCCTTGGCCACAAAGTGGTCTGTCTGGGGCTGCAGGATCCACCCAACTCACCCCAAGGGGGGCCACCTGAGCTCAACAGGTACACTAGAGCCAGCCATATGCTGGGATTCTATAGGTTGTTTCTCCCCAGCAGCCCTCCCACAATGCTGACATCCTGCTGACAGCAAATCCCAGAGTTCAAACTCACCAGGCAATTCAAACACAACTGCTGGGCACTATTCAAGTTTCCTTACTCACTCAGGCACTGCCCAAGGCCACTCTGGAAAACTCCCAAGTCCATAAAAACATCAGGATGGGCCTTCCCTAGCTAGCTATCAGCCAAAGGGCTGCCCAGCCTCTACACACATCCAGGTAGCCCCCTTCTGTGCTGGTCTTCCACTGCTTGTGACCCCCTTCTTGGTTCCTGGAGACCCCACGGTCTCACTGTGCCCCTGGAAGGATGTTTCTGGGCAGAACAACCCAGCCAGAGATGTCTAGAGTTCATGCTCCCTGATCTCATTTGAGAATGGCTAATGAGATATTTCTAGTCTACCATCTTTGTCTGAAGTTCTCAGTAAGATATATATATTTTTTTTCTTTTTTTTTTTTGCTGTTTTTGGCTGGGGCTGGGTTTGAACCCACCACCTCTAGCATATGGGACTGGCTCCCTACTCCTTTAAGCCACAGGCACCACCCTCAGTAAGATATTTTGAGAGGGAAAGAGAGCACATGCTCATGCAATAGTGAGCGTGAGAGTGAGCACATGCAATTCACATAACTTTATTATAGTATATTGTTGTATTTATTATTGTCATTAATCTCATACCTTGCGTAATTGATAAATTAAAATTTATGATAGCTATGTATGTATGTATAAGAAAAAACATAGTAATTATGGTTTGGTACTATCCACAATTTCATGCATCCACTGTGGTCTTAGAATGTGTCCCCCAAGGATAAGGGGAAACTACTGTATTTTCAACAACATGATCCTATTCCACATAGAAAAGCTGGTGTGTGATAGATCAAATCAAGGAATTTAATGTTGTAGAGGAAGGCCAGAAGCTTTTTCCACCCTGTTTTTGCCTGGATCAAAGGATAAGTTAGAAAAAAAATGGATTACAAAACTGAGAAATAAAAATGGATCAGAAAATTTAAAACTTAAAGGTTTCTGAATTATTCAATCCTGCCTGCTTTTCCTTTCTTTTTGTACGTTATTTCAAAAATTCTCAAGCTTACACCTTGCAGAAGTATGACTGAGTACCCATATACCTAGATTTGCCTGTTTTTAACATTTTATCCCACTGCATATTCTTTTTCCTCCCTTTCCTCCCTTCCTACCTTTCCTTCTCCAAACTCTTTCCCTCATATGTACATACACATATAGTCACTGTATGTAATAGATATGCACATATGCATATTTTTTTTTGCTAAGTCGGCCATAGGCATCATGACACTTCACCCCTAAATACTGTAGTTTCTGTTGTCTAGAACAAGTGAATTCTCATATATGAGTACAACATAATCATCATACTTAGGAAATTTAATATGATATAATACCTGATATTTAATATGGAGTACATATTCAAAATTACCCAATTGTCTCAATAATGTTTTTCCACAACTTTTTTCCCTCAATCCAGGATCCAATCAAAAGTCACATTCGCATGTACTTGTTATCTCTCTTTGGTGTCTTTTAATCTAGAACAGTTCTCCAGCCTTTTGTTAATCTTTCATGACAGTTGTCATTACATTTTTGAAAAATACAATCCAGTTACTTTGCATTATGTCTTTTCAATTTGTATTTGTCTGGCTGTTTTCTCATGATTAGATTCAGGCCATATGTTTTTGGCAGAGATGTTACCCATGTTATGTTGGATCCTTGTTTTAATTTAGGTTCTGTAAGACAGTAAATATCCCTTCAATGATTAGGAGAGACACAGAAGGAAATTAAAGATATTATTACTTAGAAGTCCTGGGGCAGAGGGAGATCAGGTACACGGCATGACAGGAAGACACACACATGGAAGTCAGGGAGTAAATGGAAAGAGTAAAAGAGAGACCCATGGGCTAATGCATTTATTGGGGTTGAATACCTCGCCCAAACAGATTTTCTGTAGGGACATTCCAGGAAGTCACTGTGGCACACCAGCACAGTTCCTGTGGGATGTTGGAATCAGTAGGGCCAGTAAAGTAGGTTGTAACTAGCTATCACATAGGGAGGTAGTTACTAGGATGAAGTTATATAAGGCAGATATCTGGATTGACTGTATTGAGAAGCTGAGGGAGATGTACAAACTGTAAACTATCTCAAGGATGACTAAGCCCTGCTTCTAGTATGAGAAAATTAAATTTATATTCAAAAAGGATGCCTGAAAAACATAAAATTATAAGATTCATTGTAATCTTTCTCAGATCATCATAGCAAGAGCCATATTAGATTAGTTTTATCACGTTATTGATGATAATAACCTTGATAACTTGGTAAAAGTGGTGTCTTCCAGGTTTCTCCTTAGTCTTTCTTCTACAGTCTTTGACGAAATGATATTTGCTTCCTTTGATTAATGCATCAGTTATTACTAATATCAGTAAAATTGCGTTACTGTGTTTCTATCATTCTGTGCACATTTATTACTTGAAGTTGTTAAAAAGTTTTTCCCTTCCCCCATTGTATTTTGTAGTTTAGTATCAGTATAGATTTATAGATTCTTATTTTATTCAATATGTCCTGATCAGTTAATTTCAATGCTCAAAGTATCCAAGGTCTGGCCATTGGTAACCCCTTCAAACTGGATTCTTCAGAAAATTAGCATTGGTGACTTTCCTTTTGAGTGTCGTAATTGGCTTCATAAGAATGGGAGGGTATAGTTTATAATCTACTATAATTTATAAAATTTTCAAGGGCCATATTTTATGATCAAAATGGTCTTTTGGGGTATTTGTTTAATGACTTATCTTCATTCTCTCCTGGCTTCTCTAGTAGCCAATGCAAATGTTTGCCAGATGTTTATCATAGTTAGCAATATATTATATGGCAGTTAAAGAGAGCAAAACTGATCTACTTATAGATTGTTAACCCATAATTGTAGCCTTTATTAACATATAGTCCACTAACCATTTAAGCTGTACACTATAGGTAGAGTACTGTAAATTTTTACTTTTATAAAATTTATATTAATGTATGAACTTTAGTAATGCCCTAGCAAAACATGCTAGGTATCCTCTTATCACTGAGATTGTGTTTTAAAAAGGATCTCCCTAATTTTCTGTTTTCTATACACCTTGTAATTGTCAGGGTTCAAACAGGTAAATTGTCAGAGTTTTTAACAACATCTTGCTGCACACATTTGAGCTTCATGGACCCTGGACCTGAGGGTAAGCTATACAGTGAAGATTATGATGACAACTATGATGAACTGGAACATGGCAACTGGATGACTGACTATGATTCAACCCAAAACGGTAAGGAAGCTTCAGAAAGTACTGACCTGGCTGGAACAAAAAATAGAAAATAATTTTTAAAATCATCCTTAATGATGCATGCTGCCATCAGTCTTATAGTGTACTAGCCTCACTCCTCTTTAATACACCTAGATTTCTACTTTTGTAGAAAGGGCTTTATTCTTTATCCCTTTACTTACCTTTGGTTTCTGGTGTAATATCACTGTCATTACTGTGGACTATGGAGCTGGACTATCCTTTACTAATGTTAGGGAAGATTTGTCTCCCAGGCATTTTAAGTGGCTGGTGATTTTGAAATGGGAAGAAGAAGTGGTAAGTAAGAGATATTTATTCAAATATGTAGTAGGAAAATGATATATATATAGGACTGCTTTTTGATATTAAAAACATACAAATATGAAATTAGAGTGTTTTTTTGTATAGTATTAGAAGGACATACCAGAATTGCTGGAGATGTCTGTGTAGTTTGAAAAGGCCTATTGTGTGTATCTATTACTTTCATATTACAAAATAGATAAATAAAGCACAAAAAAGTTGAAATCTAACTGGCTGCTGGGAATACAAAGGTGATATAGTGAGAAAACACTGACAGCACATGAATTGAAAATGACTGAGAAACATTGCCTTAAAGTGCCTTAGAAATATTGCCTTAAAATACTGACCCATGCTGGGCAAGCATTACGTTATTTGAATCCCAAAATAGAAGGAGCAATGAGAGAATTGCTTTTCTAGCTATCTAAAGCATGGTTTGCCTGCTTTCATTGTCTGGGTATTTGACTGCTGGACTGTATCATAAGACAAGAAATTTCATTATCTTAAGAGTAATGTGTTACAAAAAATAAAAAAAATGAATTTGCTTTCGTCAGTGGTACATAATTCATGCAACACATTAGTAGTCAGAAGGACTGTTTTCTTGTTTGGGCTTGGCATTTGCCCACAAAGTACCACTTCATTCACTCTGTATTTGTTTTTCTAAGATATAAAATACTTTGTATTTCTTTGTTTGAAAAGTATATTAAATACAAGGCTACTTACTGTTATCAATAATAACCAAATTCATAATGTCTATTTTTGCATAAAACAGTTTGAAAATTAGACAAGAATGGTTATAGATTTGGATTGTTGTGATTTTCATCTGTGGCACTTATTTCCTTGGATTACTTTCTAAAACATATCTCTCTGATAATATGTACTGCTAATTTGATATTATAGCATTCTAGGTCACTTTCTCAACTCTGGGTTTACTCATCAGTGGTCTCACAATGGGCGTGTTTATTGCTTGCTACCTCTTCTGTGGGTAAAAATATTCTCTCCATATTCTTCACAATCATCCGCTCAAGTGCATAGATTATATCCAAGTTTAAAATCTTGTAATTAGGATGTCACTGAGTATGAATTCCATTCTTACAAACCGGCTAAGTTCCTATTAGTCACATCAGAACACAGAAAAGACATCTGGAGAAATCAGTGAAGATCATCACAAAGCAGGTGACTCATGACTAACTTAGTAGACTTGGGCATTGATCCAGATAATATGCCTTTACACTGTAAATATTGTGAATATTCATATAAAGTATGAAATGTTAAGCATCCACATGTATATATTTTTTTCCTTACCCATATTCAAAGATAATGTTATAGAAGGTGTATTGAGAAGGGGAACCCAAGAGAACGGAGGTCAGTATCCATCTTCTTTTCCTGAACCCTCAGAATCAAGTATACCACCTGGTACAGAGCAGCCAATAAATATTTGGTGAGGGAGTGGAGCAAAACGGTGGACTAGAGATAGCTTCTTTACATCTCTGTGTGGTGAGATTCAGGAGAAAAGACTTCAAGCACCTCTGGTTGTGGGCTCTGCCCACAACTATCCCTTTGGGTGCACAGGGATGTAGCAGGAAACTTCAGGACCCCAAGAGGAGGATGGAAGCAGTAAAGAAGTGGCAAGTACTTGCACGGGGGCAGAAGTCAAGCTGGTGTGACCCCAGAGACTGCAGCAGTGGCAACAGTTTTCAGACAGAGAAGGCCTGCCCTGCAGGGGTTTTTTTTTTTTGTTTGTTTGTTTGTTTTTGCGGTGGGGGGGGGCTGGACACTTGTTTGAGTTACATTGGGTGAGCTTAAGCAAGCAAACGAGTGATTTTGAACAGCACATTTGGGCCAGGAATGAGCTAGGGGGCAGAGCAGAGCTTTCATTATTCAGCTGCAGGCAGGGCACAGCCATTTTGGGAAGGCTGCCCTGTATCTCAGCCCTCACGGTCCTAGTGCGAGGTGGCTTCTGGCACACCTGATAATCAGGGCAACCAATCCTGAGGACATTTGACTGACACACACTTTCCTGGGTAAGCCACTGCATAGCCAAGGGACATAGTTTGGAAAGGTCAAGGTATGTCTATTAAGTGGGCTGAGGAGAAATTCAGGCTCCCAACCCTGCAGGGATTGAGGGTAAAGAAGTCTGGAAGATGGTCTCCTTGGCAAGACAGGTGCTTTCAGTCTCCATCTTATACCAGTGTATCAGCATTGTGATTAGCATCTCCTACCCCAGAAGATCAGTTATTGCCCACGCAATATACAAAAAGAAAGAAAGAAAGATTGATAGATACATAGATAGATAGATAGATAGATAGATAGATAGATAGATAGATAGATAGATAGTTTTGTTTTCCTTTTTAAAACATTTTTTCAACTACTTCCCCCCTAGATTTTTCCTTTCCATTTTTTTACTTCTTTAATCTCTTGTAATTATAATTTTTCATTGTTTTCTTCTTTAATAATAAAGACTTCATATTTGCTAGTTTTTCTGCCTGTGTTATTTTTCCCCCAAATTTATCCCTTAAGGTTATTTTATCTGTTTTATTTGGTTATGGTATTTTTCTTTTTCTTCTCATTTCCTGGGGGTAGGGTCTGGTGTCTGTTCAGGCTGGCAAAGATCTCTAGACCTTGAGGGACCCACCCAGCCCAGCCCCTCAGAGGTTTAGATTTGAGGGTGTGGGTCAAAGTACCCAACTGTACACCACTAATATTCCCCTCTATCTTTCTCTTCTTCCCTTCTTTTTGTCAATATTCCTTTTTATTCCTGCACCCCTCTCCTTTTTCTTTTCACTTCAGTTATCTTTTATCTCTTCTTGTTCTCCACTCTACTCTTCCCTTTAGTCTGTTACCAAAAAGACACTTCAGCACCTTAGGTCAGAGACATGGTAACTTCAAAATCAGGAGAAAGTGAAAGGAAAGAGTAGGGCATGGAAACAGATAAAAAGAAAACACTCATGAAGAATAAACAGGAGAGGGCAGGACCTGTAGCTCAGAGGGTAAGGCGCTGGCCCCAAGTACCAAGGGTGGCAGGTTCAAACTCGGCCCCAGCCAAACTTCAACAAAAAAATAGCTGGATATTGTGGTGGGTGCCTATAGTGCCAGCTACTCGGGAGGCTGAGGCAAGAGAATTGCCTAAGTGCTGGAGTTGGAGGTTGCTGTGAGCTGTGTGATGCCACAGCACCCTACCAAGGGCAATAAAGTGAGACTCTATCTCTACCAAAAAAAAAGAATAAACAGCAGAAAAATCTTGGCAACATGAAAAACCAGAGCAGAGGAAACTCCCCACAAGGGATTATGATGTACCTGCCACAGAGGATTCCACCTACAAAGAAATGTTAGACAGGACAGAAAGGGAAATTAAAATATGGATGGTGACCTGATCAAATTAAAAAGCTTCTGTACAGCCAAGAACATAGTAAGTTTAGCAAGCAGACAGCCCTCAGAATGGGAGAAAATATTTGCAGGTTATGCCTCCAACAAAGGTTTAATAACCAGAATCCACAGAGAACTCAAA
>CAUYRH010110592.1:0-15641 GCA_963574655.1 Perodicticus potto | reverse complement strand
GTGTTGATTTTGTAACCTGAGATGCTGCTGTATTCCTTGATCACTTCTAAGAATTTTGTAGTAGAATCCCTGGTGTTTTTGAGATATACGATCATATCATCTGTGAAGAGTGAAAGTTTGTTCTCTTCTGACCCTATGTGGATAGCTTGATCACTTTTTCTTGCCTAATTGCAATGGGCAAGACTTCCATTACAATGTTAAAAATCAGTGGAGACAATGGGCCACCTTGCCTGTTTCTTGCCCTTTGTTGCCTTTTATGACACATTTTTAAAGTTATTAGCAGTTGCTTTAGTGATTATAATATGCATCTCTACTTACCACAGTTTGCTTTTGATTAATATTAATATGTCTAGTAAAATATAGAAACATTATACCAATATAATTTTATTTCATCCCTTCTCCTTTGTGTTTACCATCCATATCTTTACAAGTTACAAGCCCCAAAATATATCTTTTTGTTGTTGTTGTTAGTTTTTGGACGGGCCTGGGTTTGAACCCACCACCTCCAGCATATGGGGCCAGCACCCTACTCCTTTGAACCACAGGTACCGCACCCCCAAAATATATCTTTATTTTTATTTTAAGCAAACTGTGTCTTTTAAGTCAGTTAAGAGAAGGAAAAAGAAATATACACTATATATATATATATATATAGTGGGTAAATATTAAAGAGAAATAGAATATTTACGAGAATAATATTTTAGAATATATTTACGAGAAATATTCTATTTCTCTTTAATGTTTAATAGAAATATTAATTTTATTTTAAGCAAACTGTGTCTTTTAAGTCAGTTAAGAGAAGGAAAAAGAAATATACACTATATATATAGTGAGTAAATATTAAAGAGAAATAGAATATTTCTTGTAAATAATTAATAGAAATATTAAAGAGAATAGAATAGAATTTCTATTCTAGAAATAGAAATTAAAGGCCAATACATGGGTAAATATTAAAGAGAATATCTACTTATCTATCATTTATGTGTGTGGGCGGTACCTGTGGTTCACACACATAAATGATAGATAAGTAGATATTCTCTTTAATATTTACTCATGTATTTGTCTTTTCAGTGTTCTTTGTTTATTTGGATTCAATGTACTGTCTAGTGTCATTTCTTTTCAATGTGAAGGAGTTTCTTTGTATGTCTTGTAAGACCAGTCTGCTAACAGTGAATTATCTTTATTTTAAAGGAGAGTTGGTTGAATATAGAATTCTTTAAATACACATTTATTGGCTTCTAATATGTCCTCCCACTATCTTCTGGCTTCCATTGTTTCCAAGAAGTGGTCAACTGTTAATCATATTGTTGTTGGGTTTTTTTTTAACCCTGTACTTTTTTTTTTTTTTTTTTTTGAGACAGAGTCTCAAGCTGTCGCCCTGGGTAGAGTGCTGTGAAGTCACAGCTCACAGCAACCTTAAACTCTTGGGCTTAAGTGATTGTCTTGCCTCAGCCTCCCAAATAGCTGGGACTATAGGCAACTGTCACAACGCCTAGCTATTTTTTGGTTGTAGTTGTCATTGTTTGGCAGGCCTGGGCTGGATTTGAACCCGCCAGCTCCAGTGTATGTGGCCAGTGCCCTAGCTGCTTGAGCTACAGGCACCAAGTCAAAACCCTGTACATTGAAGAGTTGTTTTTCTTGTAGTCTTCAAGATTTTTCCTTGGTTTTGATTTTTAACAGCTTGGCTATAATGTGTCATAATATTTATCCTTACTGGAATTCATTGAACTTGTTGGATATGCAAAATGATTTTTTTTTAATTTGTGAAGAATTTGGCTATTCTTCAAATACTTTTCTTTCCTTTTTATCTCTTTCTTGTATTTCTGAGGCACACACTACACATATGTTAGTATGTTTGATTCCACAGATCTCTGAAGCTCTGCTCATTTTTTAAATTTATTTTTCTTTCTTATCTTCAGATTGAATCATTTCTATTGATCTGTCTTCAAATTTGATAAACTCTTCTTTTGTCAGCTCAGATCTCCTATTTAGATCTCATTAGTGACATTTTCACTTCATTTATTTTATTTTTCAGTGACTGAATTCCTATTTAGTTCTTTTTTGTCATTTCCATATTTCTATTGAGAGCCTCTATTTTATGATTCATTGGAAATGTGAATATTGAAAGTAGGAGTACTGTTATACTTTCCTTTAACTTCCTACACACATATATAATAATAGCTTTAAGTCTCTGTAGGCTAAGTCCAAGAGACAGCATTGATTTACAGTATTTAGTATAGTGTATATTGGTCATATTCTCTGTTTCTTCCCATGTCTCAAAGTTTTATTTAACTGGATATTTTAGATAATACATTATAGCATTTCTGGATTCTTATCCCTTTTCTCAGTGTTGCTATCATTGCTAGGATTTGTCTCTTTGTTTTACAACTCTTCACTACACTTTACTATTTCTTTCTCCTCTACAGTGTAAAACCACTAGTGTTTATACTCAATTTTTTGCTTATTTTTTTTTTTTTAGTCTTCAGTTATTTTTAAATCTGGCTTCCTATAAGTTGTGCTGTGTAAAATAATTTAACGGTCAACCAATTATTCATTAGAGGTATGCTCAAACACCTGGAGTTAGTAAGGGCTTCATCCTGCGCCAACAGATCTATTTGTGGATTTAGAGAAAGCCCTCACACAGCTTATGGCAGCTGGGGGTAGAGGGATAGGTGGGAAAGAAACAGAAGAGAGGCTAGACATCGACCCATGAATGGATTGATAAATTCTGGTACATACACACCATGGAATATTATACAGCCTTAAAGAAAGATGGAGACTTTATCTCTATCATGTTTACATAGATGGAGCTGGAACATATTCTTCTAAGCAAAGTGTCTCAAGAATGGAAGAAAAAGTATTCAATGTATTCAGCCCTACTATGAAACTAATTTATAGCTTTCATATGAAGGCTATAACCCAATTATAGCATAAGAATATGGGGAAAGGAGCAAGGGAGGGGAGGGGCGAGGGGAGGATGGGTGGAGGGAGGGTTATTGGTGGGACCACACCTACGGTGCATCTTAGTCGGGTACAAGTGAAACTTACTGAATGCAGAATATAAAGGTCTTAACACAATAACTAAGAAAATGCCATGAAGGCTATATTAAACAGTTTGATGAAAATATTTCAGACTGTATATGAAACCAACACATTGTACCCCATGATTGCATAAATGTACACAGCTATGATTTAATTTTAAAAAAAAGAAGAAAAAGAAGAGAGGCTAGAGCATGAGGTAGGAAACAGGCCCTGGGACTTGGTGAAGAAGATGGGCTTCTTTTCTGAAAGCCAGGGGAACCATTGAAGGGGTTAAAAAAGAGAAGTGGATTGTATTAGTTTCCCAAATTACCACAAACATGGTAGCCCAAGACAACAGAAATGTATTCTCTCACTGTTTGAGCAGCCAAGAGTCTAATACCAACAGGGTTGGTTTCTTCTGGAGTCTGTAAGGGAGAATCCATTCCATCTGCCTTCACATGGCCTCTGCCCCTCTTTGTATCTCTGGATGTCCAATTTCCCTCTCCTTTCTCTTAGAAGGATACTAGTCATTAGATTTAAAGTCCAACCTAATTCAACATGCTACCATTTGGGATCCTCAAATTAACTGCATCTGCAAAGACCATTATCACAAACAGGGTTGCATTCTAACGTTTTATGTGTAAGAATATCTTGCAGAGCATCACTGTTAACCTACAATAGGCAGATTTAGAGGATATGTAGATCAAACCTGTAGATAAAGGTGACTAAGGGTGTTTCCCACAGGAATAGACATAAAAAGGACAGAAAAACACATCCCAAATATCCACCCATGGTATTATAATTTGTAAATTGTAAAACCAGGAGGCAATATAAATGCCAGGCACTTGGGAACTTATCATAGACATTGCATAGCATCTGTGCATAGAATACTCTGCAGATGTTGAGAACAATAAGTAGATCAATATGCACTGGCATTAAAAGATGTCAGTGAACTACAGAGTTAAAAAATTCAAACGACGAACAGTGTGTAAAGTATGATCTAGTTAATGGTAAAACATAAAAAGTTGGAAGGATATTCATAATCATTAATGGTGTTTATCTTGTGGTATTAAGTCTGGAGAAGGACTAAAGTGGAAAAAACTTTTATTTTATGAATTTACATATTTTTCAAATATTTAAAATGCCCAGGTGTTATTTTTATAAATTAAAAAATTATATGCCCTTTTAAAAAATATTACATGCATAGGAGGGGGAAAAAACCCCAAGTTAGCTAGAAAAAAGACAACATCTGACTTTGGGAAAAAATGAGGATCAGAATGAAATTTAAATATAAGAAGTTGAGGTACTACATTTTAAAAATATAATCATAATAATACTATATATTGAATAAATTCTGCCAGTGAAAGAAGTATTTCCAAGAATGTGTTTACAACAGATTGATTTACAGCAAAGAATACATTGAACATCTACCATTCACATTGCTGATTTAGCAGGGCTGGACAGCAGGTTTCAGGCTTAGGGAAGTGATTACAACAGTCTTACAATTCTAGCCTGAATCACCATGACAACATGAACATATAATTATATACATGCATTGGAAGAAAACCAAAGAATGAGAAATACAAAAGCATGTAGGGATAATTTTTTTTTGATCCGCTGAAGAAAAACACAGAACAGAATTATTTTTTTAAATGTTCCTTACAAAAGAACACTATGTTTGTGAAAATAGTCAATTAAATGAATTTAAGTGTAACATAACTTAAACACTATGACCATTTCCATCTTTCAGCCCTCTTGATTTACCAAAGCTTTCAATAGCACACTCAGGAGCATTCAAACAAAACTAAACAGCAATAAAGCTTTTCTAAGCTTCCTGTAATTTGAGTGACAATTTATATAATTACAAGTATTTGACAACTTTTTTTTATCATTTCTAAATGATTATGAATATCTGCGAGTTTAGAAGATTATATTTTGAATGCATTTATATACAACCCTGCCATAAAAAAAGCAAAATAAATTAAGCTATTACTATGTTTAGGCTGTTGGTTTATAGCGTGATATATATGAAATAAGAATTTTCAAATAAAGCTAAAAGAAGGGTTTAGTTAGTGGATCTAAACACTAGTAAAAGCAGCCTGATTCTCTTTTGTTGGTGGTTCAAATCTCACTAAGTAGAATCATGTAATTAGCCTCATCCACATTGGAAAGCAGCGGAAGGAAGACCTTTAGAGGGTGTGTGCATATGTATATATAGACACACACATATATGTAAATATAAGCACCAACGTCCAGAATAACAGGGGTAAGGAAATGATCAAATGCACCTGAAGTGTATATTAACCCTCTAGCTCTAGGGATAGTAAGCAAATCTGCCAACCCCCAAGGACTATAGGGAGCTTCTTTGCTAAACATTAAAACAGTATTTAACAGTACTGTGTTGAACATTCAGGAAAGAGACAATCTCTTTTAACAAATGACTCACCAGCTACTTGGGAAGACAGACAAGTAAGCAATCACCATAGTGGGGCATCCATAGGAAGAAGAGCCATGCATCCCACTGTCCACAATGATCCAATTTATATCTGTTATTCTAGCATAATTTTTAAAATTAATGTCAAAAATTTCAATCTAAAATGCATCCCCATTTAGGCAATACATTATGAGATCACATTCGTAGGGATAACTATGGGAATTATTTAAAGGCCCTTAACCCAGCACTGAGAGGTCTTCCTGGAGAAGATGCCACCTGAAGTGAGTCTTAAAAGATGAATTAGTCACCCAGGTGAAGAAGTGGGTGAAGGACCTTGCAGACATCCTTCTAATGGCACCCTGTCTCTAGTACTTTCCTAATCCAGGGGACTTTTCCTTTGCATTCAAAATTATATAATGTCACATACATGAGGGATCCTGGTTCCTCAAACTCCCTTAGCAAGCCTCTTAAATATTCTAAATTTTCAGGAGCATATCCTCAAACGATGCTGAGACATTTACTCATAATTTTACGTGGTTTGTTTTCTTCCAGGCATGAAACAGCATCATGGTAACAGTAGGGACTACAGCCACAACTGTGCTGTAGTTAATACCTGTGACATTTGTTAACCCAGCAGATGAGGGTATCAATTCCACAGCCTTACTCCTGGCACCATACGGGAAGGCACATGACCCAGCAGGGCCAGGTCTTTCTACAATAGCGATTTTCAAACTGTGGCACACTGGTGTGCCATGAGAGGATTTTAGGTGTTCCACAATTAAAGATACCTGAAGAAATGAAGAGGCAAGACTGTTTAATAATTTAATTAATAATTAAATTATTTTCTAGAGAAGATCAAAGCACAGTAAGTATATCCTTTTTTTACTTCTTTTTTTTGATCAACATAATTTAAGTGTGCAGTGAAAGTTTATAGGTTCAAGTGTGCTGTGAGATAAAAGAGGTTGAAAAACCTATTCTACAAGGGTGATCGAGATGGTAGGATGTCAAAAATTGTAATGAGCTGCAGGTGATCTTCTTTGCCGCCACTTGTTAAATTCTGCCTAAAGAAAAAGTTAATAAGGAATAAAAACAGACCTGAGAGATGGAGAGAGATTCCTGAAGACTTCCTTTGAATCCCTAGATGCAACAATGCATATTCTCCCCACGTACGGGCCATTTTACAATGCAAGCCTTTTTATTTCTCTGTGACTATGTAGCAGCAAAGGGATGTGCGGGTGGGGGTAGGTGGAGAAGGAGGATTGGACACTAGTTCTGCCTGGTAACCTCACTTAAAACTGATAATTCACCTCAGTCTTTGCTTAGGAGATGCAAATAAATCTGTGTTTCAAGGTTCTGAACCCTCCCTCTCTTCTTCAAGAAAGCAAACTGTGTGAAAGAAGAGCGTGACTTTTGTGGCCCAGTGGTGTCATAGGAGAACACTGAAGTCGTTTGTAGGCTCTTGTTAGTCTCTATGAAGAGTGGCAGGACGGGCTGCCCCCTAGACTGCTGGCCAGTTTGGTACGGCTGGTCCAAGTCCTGATCATTCTGTGGGCCTTGCTGCTGCTGAAGCTGTAGGTTTTCTCCTGGCAGTGAGCTCTGGTCACCTCCCATTGCTGAACTGAGTCCCATCTCAGCTCTCACTGGGTTTTCCCTAAGGTATCCTGACACTCATACTTTGACTCTGGTCCAAGCACCTCCTCTGCAGTCCTTGGCTATGGACTTGGTCCCCTTCTAGTGAAATAAACCCACCACCGGCAGCCTGAGCCACCTTCTCCTCCCTCCATAGAACACACTTTGATTACACTTCTGGATTCTTGCCACACTCCCTAGAATCTAAGAGAGATTCAAGGCCCCTAAACTCAAATCCTATCTCTGCCTAACCATGATGAGCCACTATGGTGACTTTGCTGTGGCTATGCAGAGTGCTGGTCATCTCCTTCCAGACGGCAATGAAACCCAGAGCCAGGGTCCTCGTGTCTGTGACCCCTTCCCTCTGAGACTTCAGCCTAGAGAGTTGTGCACATCTACAGTTGTCTTTCCCATGCTCAGTCCACCAGGGTGAAAAAGCTTTCCCTTTTTTCCTTCCTGTTTTGCAAAGAACTTTCATATCTAAAAGTCTATGATCAAAACACAAAACAAAACAAAACTCCAAGACTAGGTTCACCAAGCTTACCTCTTCATTTCTTAAAGGGAGAGATAAAGGAATTCACAAAATCCTTTTCTTTGCCAACCTAGTCTCACTTTCAAGCCTGTTCATTATCTTGCTATATGACTGAAAATTCTGTTTTAGTAAGAGCTGACTATTAATCCTTTCTTTCTCTTTACACCCCCGCAATTGCTATCCTAATTTAAACCTCTTCCCTGCCTCACACCTCAAAACCTGAGTGATATGCATGCTAATTCATTTTTAAAATTGTTACCCTAGACTAATGGTTCTCAAAGCATGAATCCCAAATTAGTAGCGCTGTTATAAATACACATTCTTGGACCTTACCCTAGACCAAATGAATCAGAAACTTCAGAATGGGGCCCCAAATCTGCATTTTAATGAGCCCCTATGTGATTCTGATGCATGCTAACGTTTAAGGAAATATTATGTATATTTATATTTTAAAAATTTTCAAAATGATTGAAGTGTATACAGTGTATCTTCCATGGGTCATGCCAATCTTGAGGCACTCATAATATCGTTTTAGAAAGGTCACTGTGGGAAGCCTCAGTGCATCCTTTCAGAGGAGTAACGACCAGCACATGGAGGGGAATACAAGAGACGGTCATCTTTGGACATGAGCAGCACACACATAAAATACCTGGGGGAGACAATAAAATCTAAAGCTCTCAAATTCTCCATCTTGGCTTCAAGTATCTGGTTCGAAATTACCCCACGTGAGAAAGTGGAGCCCCTGCTAACAGGCATCTCTCTGGCCCAACACAGTTTGCCATGTTATTCTTGGCATCGAGACCTTCTGTTTATTTTCTTTTTTACCTCTCTTCCTTCCCTAAAGATTTAAGATTCTTCTTTTGTGTTCTCAAACCTTAACTATTAAGATGAAGGGTACTTTCTAGCCCCAAATTTGCAGGTTGTAAAGGCATGTGCTGTACCCAGTTGGCTGAGACACGTCGTACCCAAAACAATGCAAGTCATATCTCTAAACATGCAGTTTAGAAAGCCCTCAAGAGGGAAAGACGTAACAGGCACACGGAGTCATAATACCCATCTGATTCAGGGCTTTTTACTTTCTCCTCATGATTAGGAGTACTTCAGCCCGGTTGTACACACAACAGAAACCAAATGCGGCTAACTTAAGCAGAAAGGTGAAATATCAGAATATTAATTCAGAGAATTGGGAAAAGGGCTGGAGAAGAAATCTGAGTAGAAACAGAAGCAAAGGTCACTGCATGGATCTAAGCAGCAGGAACTGAGGGATGTCTCCTCAGGAAATAACCAGCAACATGAGCCAGAAGTAAAAAGCGTTTTCACCTTTTTTGTAATCCCATTGATAGAAGCCAGGTTTTAAGCAAGGACTAGAAGACCCGGCCAGAGAAGAGGGAGGTTTCTTCCAGACCTGTGCAGTCATTGGTCACTGGCTGTTGCTAGGCAGGGCATGCTAAGGGAAGGAACTCAACCCATGGGTCATGACCCCTTTGTAACAATGAAAATACATCGCGCCATTCGGTAGGTTGAGAATCACTGCAGGAGATTGGGTGGAAAAAGCACCTGGGTGCAAAAAGAGACCAATCAGCAGAGGCCAGCCAATTAAGGTTTAAAGAAACCAGTCAGTGTAACCCAGCTAGGTTTGTGGAGCAATCACTGCTTGCCAGCAAGATTTGGGCCACCACACAAGGCATAAAAGCCCGGATGAGTGGTGCTGTACCAGCAACCCATGGAGTTAGTTGCCCTCCATTGTATTGGTGGTTTTTCTATCCTCTAATAAACTATCACTCTATCACTTCTGCTTGCCTGTGATCCGTGAATTCATTCTTCAGTTTCTGAGACCAAGAACCCAGCAAGGAGAAGAGAAATCCGTCCTCACTCTCTGGAAAAAGAATTCCAGAGAGAGGCCCTGATAAGCTAGCTATATCTGGTGATAGTTTCAAGAGTCTCTCAAAGTTGCTGTCACCAAAACAGGAGAAATGGAGGCTCAGAGCCTGTAGCTCTGCTGCAAGGGTGTGAGCCACATACACCAGAGCTGGTGGGTTTGAACCCCTCCCAGACCTGCCAAACAACAATGACAACTACAACAAAACAATAACCGGGCGTTGTGGTGGACGCCTGTAGTCCCAGCTATTCAGGAGGCTGAGGCAAGAGAATCACCTAAGCCCAGGAGTTTGAGGTTGCTGTGAGCTGTGACAGAACAGCACTCTACTGAGAGCAGTGACAGAACAGCACTCTACTGAGAGCAACACAGTGAGACTCTGTCTCAAAAAAAAAAAAAGGAGAAATGGATATTTTGGTAAACAATGAACATCCTTCACAATGTTATCAATAAGCAAGTAACATGTCAGCTGAAGTTCAGAGAAGATGTTATTGCTTCAAATCCCACCAGTAAAAGTCCAAGTAAAACCAAGCTGCTGACTCATATATCAAATCTCTTCCTTTTTCACACCACTTATCTGATCTCCTGAATTTAACACATAAGGATACTGAGCTCTCCATTGAGATAACAGTAAATATGAACATTAAGTTTTAAAAGCCCGAAGGCTGTAGTGGTGGAAGAGTGATCCTACTGGTACATTTCCTCTTGCCATTGTCCTCATCTTTTCCTTGGTTGAGTTCTGTGATACCTCAGAAAATGCAATGGGATTAAAATAAATTGTTTTAGATTTGCCATGAACTAGCCACAGAACATTGAACAGGTTACTTAATATCTTCAGGCCTCGGTTTTCCCATCTATAAAATAAATGGGTTGGATCCTATCTCCACCATCTTTTTTTTTTTTTTTTGAGACAGAGTCTCACCATGCCATCCTTGGTAGAGTGCCGTGGTATTACAGCTCACAGCAACCTCAAACTCCTGGGCTTAAGCAATTCTCTTGCTCAACCTCCCAAGCAGCTGGGACTACAGGCACTTGCCACAACACCCGGCGATAGATAGATAGATAGATAGATAGATTTTTTTTTTTTTGAGACAGAGCCTCAAGCTGTCACCGTCATTAAAGTGTGAGTGCTGTGGTGTCACCGCTCACAGCAACCTCCAACTCTTGGGCTCAAACAATTCTCCTGCCTCCACCTCCCAAGTAGCTGGGACTACAGGTGCCCACCACAATGCCCGGCTATTTTTTGGTTGCAGCCATCATTGTTTTTCAGCTGGCCTGGGCCAGATTCAAACTCACCAGCCTTGGTGTCTGTGGCTAGCACCATAATCATTCTGCAACAAGTGCCAAGCCCTACTTCCACCATCTTAGATAATTAAAATAAAAATAAGATCTATTTACTTGTAAAGGAATTTTCTCTAAGTATGAAAATTCCTAGAGAGCTGATGTTATATCCTCTTGTTCATTGTAACTTCTCCAGCACATGTGAAATGACCCCCCACACGCATAAGCTTGTCTTCTACCATCATTTTCAGAAGTTGTAATCAAACAACAGGAGATTGAATTTCCTCAAGCATATAAAAGGGTCCTTCTAGGTATAATATTTAAATTAAATCTATATATGTATTTATAAATGTAAAATAGATGTGTTTTAATATTAACAAGAAATAGCTTTATACCCATCTCTGATTTTTTTAATTCACCAAAGGATGTCACCGAGCAGTATAAATTTTTAAACTATAAATGCATCTACCTTTCATGGCACTACGTTAATCTAGCCCTTTATGTGAAACAATACTACTAATTCGCATTAAAGCTTTCATGAATAAAAAGCTATTTTGTGGACACAGAAATCTACTTTTCCTAAATCTCATTTCTTTTTATCTTTGCCACCACCATTCTGCTCTTTCTTTGTGCAAAAGAGTAAATCCTTTCAGAGCCACCAGGCTCAAATACCATAGCGACAGAGATTACCAATACTGACATCCCAGCTGAATAAACAGTAAGGAACATTTCTTCTCACCTTTCACCTTGAAATAATCACAGCAGTGGAAGTACAGGCTCCTTGGTGACAAGTGACAGGAAAATTGTTCCTCACAATTTAGCCTTGGAAATTGACTTTAGTAATGATGTATAAAGTTACTCTTTTAAAAATAAATTTTTCCAGGAGTAATATCAAATTTAAAGAGAAAAACTTGTATAAAAAACACAAACTTACTTTTTCGCTTATTTTCAAGGGTTTCAAATCTACTCCTTCATTTTGTACTTACTAAAAACATTTTCACTTATTATTAATTTAATATTTTTAAAGCATTAGAAAACAACTTCCTTCATCTATTATTAATAAGTTATTTGAGAGGCACAGATCAACTCTTTCATTGCTACTGACTTCCATCTCATAACCCTAGTACAGTTGTGCTACATCTTAAATGGTCCCTCCAAAAATTTAATTAAAAGTTTAAATTTAATTGCCACTGCAATGGCATTAAGAGGTGGAACATTAAGAAGTGATTAGGTAATCCATTAAAGGATTGATGGAAGTAGGTTGTTATAAAAGCAATTTCAGAAAAAAAAAAAACAACAAAAAGCAAGTTCAGCCTCTCTTGCTCATATGTTCTTGCACTCTCTTGCCCTTGTGCCTGTGCCATGAGATGACACAGTGTGAAAGCCCTCACCAGATAGCACCATGCTCTTGGACTTCCCAGCCTCCAGAACCATAAGCTAAATAAATTGGTCTGTGGTATTCTGTTATTGCAAAATAAATGAACTGATACAAGTAGTCTGCATTGGTTCAGAAGATACACAAAAGGTTTTTTTTACTCATCAGAATAATTTTAAATTCATTGATAAATGCAAGGAGGTATGTAGGCATAAGCCAATGCCCTTCTGGCAGCAAAGACCTAAATGTGGTCAAACAGTCCTCCAAACTCATTATTTTCTCCCTTATCCTCCAATATCCTCATCTTTCCATATATCTATCGTCAACAACCTTCGTAACACCAAATGATAAAACTTTATGTCACATTCACCTCTTCTCTCAGCCCTTATGTTAACGCATCACTGAGTCTTATAGCGTCTACCTTAAATGTGCTCTTGTCTCCAACCCATCTCCGCTGCCTTTATACAGATCCATCATCCCTTGTGTGAATGGCTACAATGGTCTCCATTCTTTAGTCTACGTGATCTTGTTTTTCTCATTCCATTCACTTGACTTTCCTACCTGCTTTCATCCTAAAATATAGTGATGATTATGACAGCCTTCAATTTACCAGGCCTTATGTAGAGAGACTAGCCACTGATAGAATGATGCAGAAGAGATGGAAGGAAGCAAGGAAAAAAACACCCCAATCTCTCTCTCCTGCCACCCTCTGACCAGCTTTCTGGTATTATCTTCCATTGGCTGAATCCTCATGGATGCCGAATGGGATCCTGGGGGCTGAATGTTATAATGAACAGACCCTAAAGGTACATAGCAGGGCAGAACTCGGAAGACAATGGATCTGGGGGAGGGGGTGGATATGGAGAATAACCTATGCTTCCCTACCTCTTCTTCATCTTCCAGATGTCCACTCAACCTGTAAGATCCAACTCAAAATCTACCTACCCAGGTTTCTCAAATAACTAAAAATAAACCTACCATACAATTCAGAAATCTCACTTCTGGGTATTTATCCAAAGGAAAATAAATCAGTATATTAAAGACATATCTGCACCCCCAACATTGACTACTAACATTCATTTCACTGTGTGGCATTAAGATATGTGTTCAACATTTAATACACAAGATGACTTCAACAGTCCCATCTGACTTGAAATGAAGGCAGCATCATATCTGTTCACATAAACTTGGTGCATAATTTTCTGTAAGAAGTATTCTAATAATCTCTTTAGATCTTTGTCTCCATTTTTGAATGAGGTTGTATACCAGACAAAAAAAGGTCTATTATGGCACATACATAATATGGAATAATATGCAGCCACTAAAATGTTTTAGAGCAATGTGATGACATGAGCAAATGCTTATGATAAAGTTTTAAATGAAAAGAGGAAACATCAAAATTGAATATAATATGAGATTTCAATCAGGTTAACTAAAACATACTTTAAATGCAACAAAATAATTCTTATTAACAGTAGTTATTTCTGATGGTGGGATGGAGTATGACTTTCATTCTTTTGCCTGTACTTTCCTGTGTTTGTTATGATTTTTTTAAGAGACATCTTTATAATTTTTAAATTAGTCAATTTATTCTGCAAGTCTGCCTCACTGGACTGCTGAGGAGCAGTCAGTCAACAGAGCTCTGTGAGCACTGACATGTTTCATGTTGTCACAGAGTTTCTTAGGATCAATGTCCATCTCACAGTTTCTAAAAACCTTCTGTTCTTAATTCAAGACTAATAATGGAAAATCTATTTTTAAGGTTAACGGTATTTTGGTGAGGGGGGGTTTTTTGTTTGTTTGTTTTGCTTTGTTTTTGTTTGTTTGTTTGTTTGTTTGTTTTTGTTTTGGTGAGGTCTTGACGCAGCTTCTTAATTCTGCGTCTTACCCATCCCAAGGGAAGAGCAACCATCCAACCCCAGCTCCCGCTAACCTTCCTGTCTCATGATTGTGCTCTAGTTAACAAAGTAACATGTATTTCCCAGCAGGGGACGAGTTAACAATGCTGACACTGCTATTCATGTATATTGGAGTTGAACAATTAAATAAATGGATGCAGGTATTGAGATGGGAGAAAAAGCTAAGGAATGTTTGCAAAAGTAACAGGACAGAGATACAGGCCCATTAAAACACTGAGATTTCATCTTAAAATGATAAAATGCCTACCCTCCCCTTACATCCTACCACCACGTCAGCAGGGTTCTGGTATAATAGCTGTGGATGACAGTGAAAAGAGCTGCAAGTCACAGACGGGCCAAATTAACAAAAATCTCACAATAAAGGCTTATGTACCTCAGCTCCTATCACCCAATACATTGTATCCAGCTTTCAAAAATGAAAAAAATCATGTTAAAAAGTAAGTAAAAATATAGTCAATACAGGTGGCGCCTGTGGCTCAGGGAATAGGGTACAGCCCCACATACCGGAGGTGGCGGGTTCAAACCCAGCCCCGGCCAAAACCTGCAACAACAATATATATATATATATATAGTCAAGACAAAAGCAAATATCCAAACCAGACTCAGATATGACACAGATTTATTTAGGGATTATCAAATAGGAAATTTAAAACAACTATGATTAATATGTAAAGAGCTCTAGTGGAAATATTTGAAAAATGTAAAAACCTACCGCTAATCTAAGTAGCAAAATGAAAATTCTAAGAAAGAATCAAAAGGAATGCTAAAAACCAAAAAAGAAGACACCGACAAACCACAAAAGCTCACTGCTACGTGAAGGAAGCCAGTTTTAAAAGGCTACATACTATATGATTTCGATTACATTACAATCTGGGAAAGGAAAAATTATAGAGACGGTAAAAAGATCAGTGGTTGCCAGGGACTTACGGGGAATGGGAAAATTAAAAATGTGATTTTTAGGGCAATGAAAATTCTACATGACCGTAATTGCAGACACATGACATTACACATTTGTCACAAACTATAGAGCTTAACAGAACAAGTGACTTTAATGCATTTGAGTTTGTTTTTTTTTTTTAATTGTTGGGGATTCATTGAGGGTACAGAGAACCAGGTTATACTGATTGCATTTGTTAGTTATAAAGTCCGTCTTATTATTGTGTCACACCTCTGAGAGGTGTGTCATACAATGCTTTTGAGTTTAAATGTCATTTAATAGATTAGAAGTTTCTAGAAATGATTTTTGACTATGACAAAATAATCTAATTATCATTATAAATGTATGAAAAATCTCACTAAAGGGAGCACGGGGGAAATGTTCTGACCTAAGTACCTTTAGAAATGAATGGCATCTGTAGGGCTAAAGGCAAAAGAACTGTACATAAGCACTGTGCTTTAGTTAATGAAGTTATTTGCAAGGAATATGAGTGAACGATGCTGATACTGTTAGTCATGTATACTGGAACTTAATTGCATAAATGGATGCAGGTATTAGGAACCAGATTGTTCATTGCTGTAGTGGGAAATTACAGGTAAACCAGGGAAGTAGGCAAGAATAAAATCCATGGCTCAGC
>CAUYRH010110591.1:0-15533 GCA_963574655.1 Perodicticus potto | reverse complement strand
CTCAAGCTGTCACCCTGGATAGAGTGCTGTGACATCACAGCTCACAGCAACCTCCAATTCCTGGGCTCAAGCGAGTCTCCTGCCTCCACCTCCCAAGTAGCTGGGACTACAGGCGCCTGCCACAACGCCCAGCCATTTTTTTTTTTTTTTTTGGTTGCAGCCATTGCTGTTTGGCGGGTCCGGGCTGGATTCGAACCCGCCAGCTTAGGTGTACGTGGCTGGCGCCTTAGCCAGTTGAGCCACAGGCGCCGAGCCAGGCCTCAAATTTTTAAACAGAATCATAAAATCCTGAAGCCAGAAGCAGCCTCTGGAGTCATGTCACCTCCAGCCTTCTGATTTAAAATAGACAAACCCATGGACACAAAGAGACTCAATTATATATTCTAACATTTGATAGCAAATTCCTCAGTCATCTGAACCAAGCATAAAAATTGATCAGGAGAGATAAAATATCTGCAGGAAGGGCTGTTTATCAAGCAGGAGTAAACTTTTTAAATAGGAAAACAACTTATAAAAAATACCCAAGTTAGGCTCAGAGCCTGTGGCTCAACGGGCTAAGGCGCCAGCCATGTGCACCTGAGCTGGTGGGTTCCAACCCAGCCCAGGCCTGCCAAACAACAATGACAGCTGCAACCGAAAAATGGCCGGGTGTGGTGGCAGGCGCCTGTAGTCCCAGCTACTTGGGAGGTGGAGGCAGGAGACTCGCTTAAGCCCAGGAATTGGAGGTTGCTGTGAGCTGTGATGTCACAGCACTCTATCCAGGGTGACAACTTGAGGCTCTGTCTCAAAAAAAAAAAAAAAATACCCAATTTACTTTAAGGAGAAACAATTGCACACACGATTTGGGCAAGCTCTGCATGGTAGACATACAATGTCAGTCCCAAATGCAAGTTACTGACAGAATTTTAAACTGGCTATTAGAAAATTTTTAAAAGCTCAAAAGAAGCAAATGAAATACAAAAGAAGCTAAGTAATACTTCATTCATATTCCATCTATATATCAAAAATGTTATCATATGTAGTCAATTAAAAACCTATGAATGAAATCGTCTGCATTAAGTATCTGAGATCTGGTGTGCATTTGACACTTACAGACTGTCTATCTGGTCTAGCCAGGGTTCAAAGGCGGAGTAACCACATACAGCTGCCACATTGGATGGTGCAGAATTGAACAGGTGCAGACAGAACTTCGTAGAGTCTTCAAGACTTGCTCCATAGACATCCAGGCTGACCCAGAATACTCTGGGGAAATGTTTTAAGTTGATAGCATTTAATGGGCTATTAAGTTTTATCAAAAGTAGCTTCCTGTTTCAAAATAACATACTTTTATCTCCTCCCCACCCCAATAAACCCAGGAGGATGCATGATAACCGCATCATTATTATTCTTGAACAGTGAACTGCAGTGGACACAGTCAGGTCAAGGCCAATAGGGGCTGACGGAAGAGGCCATCCTGCTGTCTCCTAGAGGGACCTCACACTCTGTGTGACTCAGGAGGACTTTAGGTGAGCCAGCTGAGAACAACAGAATCTTTCTTCCCTTAATGCTAGAATCACCAGAGGCAGTTTACACGTACCCACCCTTCTTTTTAACAGGAAATGGTGGAAGAGTCAGGCTGTAATTACGGTATGTTAACTGAGGACAAAATGGAATGTATCAGGCAGTGATTCCATAACAACAACAACAGATGAAAGAAGCAAAAAGCCTTCAGGATTGTGAGTGGCTTTTACACGTTCAGGAAAGGATAGCAGCTTCAAACACAGGGTCAAGAGGAGCACAGGGTCAAGGCCAACTGGGCACCAGCAAGGAGTGGGATAGGAGGGGCACCCACCTGTGCCCTGAGTCTCTCCCTCCATGGTAGAGTGGGGTTCACATCAGTGTCCCACTTGGGGTTGTGGGTGCTTCACACTAGCCCTCCCCAGCAGCTTTTGAGATTGTTCTATTGTGGCCTGACCCAGAGCTGCAGGGCCAAGGCTTGTCCACATCCCTAACCTCCTGTCCCGGGGCTGCTTTTCCAACTTCCTGGAAGTTTCACAATGTAATGAAATAGTCTCTGTTTATTTCTTACAACCTTGGCAATGACTCTGAGGTCACTCACAACAAGCAGCAAGCAAAGCTGCAGGCAGACCCTGACCTGGCCTGGGGCACACAAGTCACATAGCAGCCTCCCATTAGGGGGCTGCCCGGCTGCAGGGTTTCCCAGGGTTCGATGGATTCCTCCTTCAATGGAAGAATGTGTGATAAGGATGCTGTCATTCTGAGCCACTGAGCCTTTGTTCTAAAAATAGTGATTGGCATTCAGTGACCCCTCACTGCACGTGTCCCTGTGGTCACTCAGGGATGCTCTGTGTAGTGATAGCAGTTCCAAATGTCCCCAGTGCTTTATATGCCTTATTACAGCCCTGGGGCTTTCATCACTAACAGCTACAGACTGGGGGGCTTAAACCAGAGAAATATTTTTCTCCCAGTTCTAAAGACTGGAAGTTCAGGATCAAGGTGTAGGGAGGTGGCTCCTTCTGAGGGCCTCTCCCCTGGCCCCTGGAGGTTTGGTGGCATCTGTGGTGTCCTGGGCTTGCAGACGATGGCGCTGGCCTCTGCAGTCATCTTCAGGCCGTGTGCTCCCTTTTCAAATCTATATCCAAATCTCTCCTTTGGATAAGGACGCTGGTCCTACCGGGATTAGAGCCCACACTGGTGACCTTGTTTTAAACCAATCACCTCTGTGAAGACCCTATTTCCAAGGAAGGTCACATTCCGTGGTCCCGGCAGTTAGGAATTCATTACCTTTTTGTAGGACACAATTCAATATGTAACACAGATACTAACTTCATCCTTTCTCTTTCCAGCAGGCCTCAGAGACAGGACCCTGGATAATTTGTCCCTGGTATGCAGAGGATGGCACCTGGGGCACACAGAGAGAAAGTAACTTCCTGAGGTGAAATCAAAAGGGGGCAGGGAGTGAAAGGATTGGGGCCCTTAAAAGAAGGGGCTCAACAGAGCCTGCCTTATCCCTTCTTCATAATTGGAAGAGAGTGGGTCTTATTCTCTCAGGAGGAAGAAGGGTTGGGGACAGCTCCTGAGGAATGAGGCCAGTGTTGCTTGGATTGCCAGTGGGACAGTTTTTCTCTCTGAAAAATTTGAAGGTAGAAACAGAAACTGGGAGTTGAGTGCTGAGTCTCTGCTAAGGTCACAGTTGGGGTCCTCGCCTACCTCCCTCGGGGTTAGCTGTTCAACTTCTCCTGAAACTCTGTGGGGAAATCCATGGGACCCCACCTCCCCACCGCCTACCAACCCTGTTTTTGGTTGTTGTTAGTTAAGAGAACTTGAGCTGTTTTCTCAATTCATTTAGAATCCTGTACAGCCATCAAAGTGATATCACGGCCTTTCATTTCATTGATTCTAGAGATCACCCCTGTTTGCCCAATGTAATGAAATAGTCTCTGTTTATTTCTTACAAACTATGTACCATACCCTAAACAGCTCTATGTCTAAAACTAATCAAGTTTATTTCTACCCTTTGTGGAAAATCCCCCGAGGGTAGCGATTTCATCTGTTTGGTTTACTTCTATATCCTGAGCACCTCACAGTATCAATAATGAAGGAAGGCCTATGGATAAATATTTTCTCCCACTTTATGCACATGGTAACTTGCGATGCATGCTGTCTTGCTTATGTGTTTGTTTCCTTATCCTTGTATCATGGAGACTGTCAACCTTTAATGGGTCTGGATGCAGGAGGCAGGTTACACTCACATAAGGAGTTCCAGCAGAATAAAAGTAATTTTCCCTTCATGCAAGTGTGGACTAACCCCACGAGGCAGCCACCACACAGTGTGAGTAAAATTTGCCATGCAAGGCATGCCGGGATGTGATAGAGCTCTCTCTTAGTTTGTTTTTAACCTAAATGGCTCACACCATAGCCAGCACACAGCATTCAGGTTCCTCCTAAATTTTTAAACATCTGTTTGACTCCATGGAATCCTTGTAGTTTGCAGTCAAGCTAAACATAGGTGCCTTACACAGGATAGGCTATCAAATGTGGAGAAGGAGTTTCAATTAAAAGTTAAGGTGTACTGGAAAGAAGTATATTAACTTTATTTTAAAGTTCAGGTGTAAAAAGGAGGGGAAGTCAATACATTTTAATGGCTTTAAGTGAGATAAACTTTAGAACAAGCGTGGGGCTTATTAGGCTAGGCTACTTATAAAAGCATTTTGGTGACTTGCCCCTGAAGTCTGCCCATCCATCCACCCCATGACCGAGTTTTTCTATCTGTATTTGGTGTGTACCACTTCTTTTATAAGGAGCATCTACTTTAAGTATTTCACCCCAGATTGCAGTGTCAAAGTTCGCATTTATGGCCTGTTGGCAAAAACACTATAGGATGAAATGAGTGACATAGGCAGGATTCTTGGACTCTAGAAACTGTAACTGTGTTTCTTCAGAACACTTATATCACCTCCTGAAATTATCTTGTCGATTAGTTTGCAACCCCTCCCCTGAAAAGCACCCTCAGTTTGGTCTCCACCCCCTCCCCTGAAAAGCACCCTCAGTTTAGGCCCCACCCCTGCCCCAGTTTAGGCCCCGCCCCACCCCAGTTTAGGCTCCACCCCCTCCCCTGGAAAGCACGCTCCATGAGAGCAGGGGCTTGGCTGACTTGTCTACTGTATCCCTGGCTTCTGGCATATGGTGCCCACTCAATATGTGCTTGTGGAATAAATGAATAAGCAAAAGAGAAGAATGAAGGTGGCTTTTGCCTTCATACCATTTCTGTTCCTCAGGAGTCATTCTTTTCAGGATCACTTCTGGAAATTACCAGAGAAACTTTTTCTATACAAACAAGGGGATGTGAACCAGGTTACTAATTTACCTGAGTCCAGTGACAGAACACACAATTTGTAAGTTACATGAAGTAGGGTTATTACTTACAAAAATTCAGCAAGGAAAACAGAAACTTAGGATTCACTGCAAACCAGTCCCCCCAAAAGCTCAGGAAAGGGGCCTGAGGCAGACAGTCTCCGACCTCAGGAGCCCTAATTGCACCTGAGCTGAGGGACGCTGGAAAGCCCACCCTGGCTTTGTACCCAGGTGCAATGTGCCTCCCTGGGCCAAAGCAGTGAAGGGCGTCCTGCTTCTTCGGGAGACTGGGACAGAACCCAGGCTGTTCTGGGCATTTCTCTGCTATCCTGAGATGTTACATTCCCAACACCTTCTATAGCTCTTGAGACCTACAAGCAAGAAAACGGGCGGAACCGGGTCAGTCTGAGGCCACCTAGAGAGCTGTCCTGCAGGAATCATTGAGAAAGGACCGGCCATGAGGGGTTCAGAAGAAAGTTTTCTCTTAAAATGGAAAGTTGCAGGCTAATGCCAGGACAGCTTCGCTTGGGCGTGTCCAGGATCCTTCAGCTTTTCACTAACACTCTTCCCAAAGCTCCGCTGCCTAACTCCGGTCCAAGACCATGCCCACTTCTTCAGCTTTTCCTTACCTCTTTCAAATACTAATATCTGGATTAATTATTAGTATCAGTCACTGAGTAAAAAAAAACACTGCCTCAGAGTTTAGTGCTTTAAAACAATTATAACTTAATAGGAAATGTATATTCGGTCTATGTACGCCCCTCTCAACTCCTCCCCCACCCATTTTTTGACACATAGCTCTCACACTCTCAGACTCTCCAGAGTGATAAAAATGTCTTCTGTATGTTAGTGAGATGACAGGTGACTGGGGGCCCCTGGATGGCTTCAGGATGAGAGCTGGTCACCAGAACAATCGAGGCATAATTAGGGTTGGAACTTTGAGCACATGGACGCTGATCTGATTAACCAGGCCTGTGCAAAGAGACTGTCAAGAGCATCCCGAGTCAACAGCAGGACTCAGAGAGGTTTCCGAGCCCTGGAAAGGTCTCACCAGATGCGGGCCTGGGAGCTCGTGTCTTGGCCTATGCACCCCTTCAAGCCAACTGCTAAAAAAAACTAGTAAATATAGTAAAGTGTGTTCCTGCATTCTGTGAACTGTTCTGGCAAATTATCCAACCTGAGGAGGTAGCTATTTTCTAGCCAGAGGGTCAGAAGTATGGGAGGCCTAGAACTTGCAACTGAAATAGGGGGTGGTCTTGTGGGACTGAGACGCTAATCTGGGGGGTCTATACTAACTCTGGATGGTGTCAGACTGAAATGAATCAAATCAAATTAAACAACCAATTGGTGCCCAGAGAATCAGAGAATTGGCTGTTGATGTACAAAACTCTCATGCATGTGACGTCAGGAGTGCTGTGAGTAAGAACTAGTCTACAAGAAACTCAAAGTTTCTGTGAATTAAGGAATTTGGGGGCAGTTTGAGTCTTCCTGAGAGGATGCAATCAAGATATCCTCCTAGGCTGCAGCCATCAGAAGGCTCGACTGGAAATGGGAGATTCGCCTCCCACGTGGCTCGCTCATATGGCTGCCTGGGAGGTGCAGGCTGCAGGCAGGAGGCCCCAGTACCGATTTGGGGCTCTGCCTGGGCTACACGGGGCGTGACAGCTGGCTTTTGTCACAGCAAGAGCCCAAGACATCAAAGTAAAAGCTGTCGTGTGTTTTATGTGCTATCCTCCTACGTCATAGCCTGTCATTTCAACAATGTCCTGTTGGTTACCTAAGCCAGCCTGACTGATTATAGGAGGGAAAAACACCAGAGCACGGACCCCAGGAAGTAAGGTCCTTCGGGGCCAAACCGAAGGCTGCCAACCCACAGTGCCCACATATATTTTTCAAATAAATGAATGAATTATTTAATCAACTCCAAGTCCTTTGTACTCAGTCCTTTTGGATCTAACTCAAGAGCTTAGGCATCTGGCAACCAGCTTACTGTTCTTACTCCGGAGGACTTCAGACAAATGATCTACTTTCATTGTGCCTCAAGTCTTAAAAGGGGAGCTGTAAATTCACCATGAAATTAAACAATTTTAGAGCCATGGAGAATGCTCATTATTAAAACTCTCCCACAGGCTTGGCCCCAGGCAAAATCATGAAGCTAGGAAGCTTTCCTTTTCTGACTCACTCTGCAAATCTGCACAAACCCTCCTTAGGTCTCCACCCTCACAGGCACCGGACACTTCGGTGCACAGAGACACATATTTTGCAGGATTTGTTTTTATGCACCTTGAGAAAGTACCAGTGGGAGATAATAATTGTGCATGCACGCATCTTTCAGTAAATTTAATAAAGCCCATTTTTCCTCGGGCTTTAAGATGCATCACTGAACCTCCGTTGAACATCTGATGCAATTGTTGGCTTACAACGAGGAACAGAGATATAGAGAAATCCTGAACACTGCAGACATTTGCTGCAGGCAGATGACCGAGTACGGCGAGCTCACCGACGGGCGGCAGGTGCCCACGGCTCCCGGCGAGCTCCCCTGAGGACGCAGGGACTGAAGGGTGAACAGAGTTTGCTTGTTTGTTCACGTAGCATGTACTTTCCTGGCACCTCCTTTGTGCCAAGCACTATTCTAGGTGTTGACCTCCCCGCACTTTAGAACTTTGCTCAAATACCATCATTTCAAGGATGCTTCGCCTGGCCATCACATTTAGATCGTGGTTTAAATTGTGCCTTTTCTGTATCCCTGACTGTGCTGTTTTATTTCATAGCATATGTTACTTACTAACTTTTCTCTATTACCTTTTGTTGTCTTTTTCCTCCACCCCCCACCCCATGCCACAATTTCAGTTCCATGGTGGCAGGATTTCTTTCTTTTTTTTTTTTTTTGAGACAGTCTTACTCTGTCACCCTGGGTAGAGTGTCATGGTATCATAGCTCACAGCAACCTCAGACTCTTGGGCTTGAGCAATCCTCTTGCCTCACTCTCTTGCGTAGCTGGGACTACAGGTATTCACAACCATGCCCATCTAATTTTTCTATTTTTAGTAGAGATGGGGTCTTAATCATTCTTCCTCAGGCTGGTTTTGAACTCCTGACCTCAAGTGATCCTCCTGCCCCAGCCTCCCAGAGTGCTAGGATTGCAGGCATGAACCACTGCGCCCAGCCAATGACAGGAATCTTAATCTGCTCTGTTCACTGATACAGTGCGTGGCTCATCAAATTGAATAGCTGATGAATAAACTGATGAGTGCTGGCAATAAAAGAGTGACTAAAACTGTTCACATTCCCTGTCTCCTACAATCTCTATCTCTGTATCTCTCTCTCTTTCTCCATCCACCCACACAGTTGCCATTCACTGAGTTAAATCCAGCTATGACACTATTGTGTTGTCCTGACCTACAAATGTCACGTCCTGCAAATGCACCAGGCAATGCGTGGTTTCTTTCCAGAGCAGCCTAAATGCCCTTGCTACAGAAACCTGGATTCCCAAGGGCACTCCAGATTCCAATTTCCCACTTGTTTTTATGAAAATAATGTTTGCTTTTCAAATGTAAATGCTTGTGAGCCCTAGTCTTGCTTCCTGAACTCTGCACAGCAGTACCTCTGGGCTTACAGAAGAAAACATGCTTGTTTTTACTCTCAAATGGGTCAAACAGGGTTACAAAGCTACTACACACTTTTGCCAAAAAAATTAAGATGACTACGACCTCCCTTTCTGAACTATGAAACAGACAAAGCTCTTTACTCTCTAAAAGCCAAATAAAAGCAAAAACATTCCACTGACATTTTAATTAAAAAACAGAACATGCCAAACAGGCAGCGCACGGAGAATGACAACTGGAATTAAACAAGGGGGCTGGAGAGGACAGATGAAAGCTTCTCTCTGCACACAACAGGAAGTTCGTTTAAAGGAGGGTTTAATTCAAGTGCATGAAATGGCAACTGACTTCAGCAGTGTCTACGACCTTTCCACACAGATAATGGCTTTAGTGTGCAAGATAGAGATTACGCAAAAGAAAACTTTTTTCGGATAGAAAACAAAGTAGGAACAAAAGGCCTTATATGTCAAGACCAACTGTGCAAAAAACTGGAGAAATGAAAGCAGAATGTGAGTAGAAGGGAGAGTTGCTGAAACCAGCAATTAAAAGCTGTCTCAGGAACTTAAAGGAGCTTAGTTTCTCTTGTTGCAGAAAGGAAGGCCGGTAGTAGCCGGTCTTGCAAAATGGAACAGAATGCCAAGCCAGACCCCAGAGGGCTGAGCTATCTAGTAAAGCAGCTCCTAGTCACAGGTGTTACTGAAAATTAAAGTGCAGTGAATTGGAGTAAAGTATAGAGTTCCATTTCCCAGTCACACCAGCCGCACTTAAGTGCACAGCTGCCACGTGCGGTGGACACTGGACAGTATAGGCCGGAACATTTTCATCATCACAGAAAGTTCTCCAGGACAGCACCGCTGTGGAGCATGGCCGGGGGGAGGCCTGGTCAGTGTCTACACCTGCTTTACCTGCCCTTCTTTACCTGCTATAAGGTACAGACTCAGAATGTTAGTTGCCAAGGACCTTGGCACCAAGGTCAAAATTATTACCATTGCTGATTCCTAACCCCTGAGACACACACAAATGAGGCTCAGAGAGGTTGGATTAGGGCATTTATTAAGCATGTACTTATTCAGTTATTTACACTAACTGAATAAAACAAAGACGGACATCTCCAGGTTCATGTCTTTCAGTCATCAGGATACGTGCTGGAGACGACATCAAGATGGTCAGTGTCATGCCAGAGGTGTGTTTAGGGTCTGACAGACAATAGGATTTTCCAAAAATGACCACGGCAATATTTCCAGCTCCACATGCTTTTCCAGAACCTTCTACTCCCCATCAAGAAGGGGGGATATAGTTCCTCTATCCTTCCACCTGGTGGGGGTGGGGAGGCTCATGACTGCTCTGACAGGAAGGCAGGAGTGGTGCTACGTGACTCTGGAGCCTACGTCACACAAAGGATACAGATCCCCGCTAGCTCACTCCCAGGCTCACTCACTGTCTGGCTCTTGGGGGACACACGCCTCTGAGGCCCTTGTAAAGAGTCCAAGTACCTTGAGTTGCAATGCAGGAAAGGTCATATGGGGCAACAATGGAAGTACAGAGAGAGACACCCAGGATCCCAGCTGTCCCAACCCCAGAAGCTTGGCCCTTCCCAGCATCAGCCAAGTGAGCTGCCCGGTGACCCAGCCCCACCTTCAACTTGCAGGTGAGGCTCCACCAACAGACAAGGTTGGCTGAGGGCAGGTAGTATGTGTGGTAGAGCAGGAGTTTCATTCATTTGTTCTCTTACTCAGGCGCCGAATAAATACATATTGAACCGCATTGTGCCAGGTACCTGGCTTATGCTTTAGTTAAGATTGCTTCTGGCTGCAAATCCTTTGCCTTCAAAAAAAGTGGTTTAAACACTTAGTGAGAAAATAAGAGGTGGCCTGTCTCAGAAACGTTTCGCTGTCCCGCTTGCCACCCTCCTGCTGCACCAGCCTCAGAATGTCGGCTTTTGACCTGAATGCCTCATGGTCCCATCACGCCCCCCATGCTTCTCATGCCACATTCGAAGGCAGGAAGAACACTGGGGCCTCCACTTGAGTACTCTGCATTGCGCTGAAGTCCCTGCTGGCCGACGTCCCCCCGTGTTGAACTGACCAGGGCTGAGTCACAGGGTCATCCTACCTGGGAGTGGATGAGGCAGGGAGGCTGGGAAAGTGAGCGTCTGGCCTTCTCAGCTTCTGGAGGAGAAGACAGACAGGGGGAAAGGAGGGTGGGAAAAGTTTGGGAAAGACAACAACAGAGCCTGCCATGGTTTGGCTCAGCAGAGCAGGTGAGGCATGACCCTGCCTCAGGACTCCAAGGCCGGCGGCAGCAATGACACAGTGTACAGCCAAGGAGGGAGTGTGGGAGCGCTCAGCAGGAACAGGGGAGGGACGAGGAGGGGACGGGAATGAGAGCATGCCCCAGCCACACCTGCAGAGCTGGACCCTACACACGTACACACAGGTACACACACACATGCACACGTACAGATGAATGCACACACGCACATACACACATGCCTGCACACACACACACACACACACACACACACCATTTCATCCAATAGGACATTTCAGAAAACTCTGCTACCCTGTTGGAAAGGTACTAGATGGGACTAGGGCAGAGGCAGGAAGACTAAACCCTTCCAGAAATCCACCTTGGTTTCAAAACAGAAATTGGGAGCTACATTTGAAGAGCCTCCTTCCTCATCTTACGTGTCTAACGAGCAGACCATTAGGGGCTGCTCTTACAAAACAGCACAAATGGGGTGAGATTCATTCTCATGGTTCTGGAGGCTGGGAAGTCCAAGATCAAGGTACTTGCAGGGTTCGTGTCTGATGAGGACTCAGCTGCCCTGCTGAGCCACCCAGAAGGCTCTGCTTATTCACAGATGGCCTGTCCTTACTGTGTCCTGCATGGTGGAAGGAATGAGGGTCTCTCATCAACCTCTTATTTTAAAGAGCACTAATCTCACCCATGGGCTCTGCCCACATGACCTAATTGCTCCCAAAGACCCGACCTCCTAAGGTCTTCACATTGGTGATTGGGTGTCAATATGTGATTTCAAGTTGGGAGCAGGGCACAAACACCCAGACCACACCAACATGATCTGCGGAAACATCCAAATGCCTCTTTCCAATATTCCTTTATATGTAAATGTTTTATTTCACTGGGGAAATATGGTACAAGGAGAGAAGCAGAAGGAAATTCCTTTAGATTCAAAGAACTCAGTGCATTAAGAAGGAAAAAAGGAACCTAGTAGCACAAAGGTGAGTTATCACGGCAGAGAGAATCCCCACCCTATTCCTGAATACACAGAGAATCTCCCATGCGGGAGGGGAAAATGCTTCTGATTGTTTGCCGAACTATCAGCCCACATCCTTTCTCCCATCCAGTCCTGGGCTTGATAGACCGGGAGTGTTTAAACAAGAAATGTCTCTAAGATATTCTAAAATAATAACTAAGCCACATGCACAATTGCTCTAGCTGAAAAGGTCTCTGAGCATTTTTCTGTGGATAAGAAATGCCCGTGATTCCCCAAAGCCTTCTGTGTATCAACAGGGGTGTGGTCAGCACGAGCCAACTGAAAGGACAGACTGAGTCTAAACGCAAGCCAGTGGTTCTACCAGGAAAAGTTACAAGTTACTTCTGGGTCTTGCCTTTGTCCCAAATAAGCGTTCAACCAGGAGATTTGAAGCACCCCAGGAAATCTGTAAATGCTATGTGTGTGCATTTGGAGAGAGGTCGGGGGCAGTTGAGGGGGAGGGAGGGGCAGGTTATATCTGAGGTACGTCAGTCTCCCCAAGGCTCTCCCGATCACCAAGCCGCCCTAACCAGGTGTAACCTGGGTGCCGGGATGGGCCTCCAGGTGCAGCGACAGTGGGGGCTCCACAGAAGCCTTTACTCAATGACCAAAGTAGCTTGGCGCTTGGCAGGGGCCTGAGGGAGCCACACTCTGCTCCCGCTGTGAACTCTGCAGCCATCGCCTGGTAAGGGGCTTGTAACGGGCCACAGCAAGGGCTTGGTGAGTGTGACAGTGGCACGTTTGGTCCGGGAATAGGAAGGAGGGAGAAAGAAAAGTGACAGAAAGCAGCTTCCTCCTCCTGTTAGACCCCCCTGTTAGACTCGGTTAGCCCCCGGCCTAACCATCCCCCTACACACACACACACACACACACACACACACACACACACACAGACGGTAATTTTTATGTGTCAACCTGGCGAGGCCATGGTACATGGATATTTGGTCAAACATGCTTCCAGATGTTTCTGTGAAGGTACTTTCCAGAGGATACTACGATGTGGGTCAACAGACTGAGTAAAGAGTATGCTCCTTAACACAGCTGGGCTTTATTCAATCAGTTGAAGGCGTTCATAGCACAAAGACTGACCTTCCCCAGGACTCACAGGAATTCTGCTCAGACGCCTTTGGACTGCAACCTTCCCTGGGTCTTCAGCCTGCCAGGCACCCTGCAGATTCTGTACTTGTCGGCTTTCTCTGTCACCTGAGCCAGTTCCTCAGGCTCTCTCTGTCTGCCTCCATCTCTCTCTCTGTCCTACACACACACACACACACACTCACACACACATACACTCACACACTCACACACACACACAGACACACACACGCACACTCTCCTCCAAGCCCTCAAATTCTTACTATTTAATTCAACAAGAAAATCTGGGGATTCTTAGATTTATTGCTCACTGTTTGTGAACTATCTAATAGTCGTGGCCCATCACACGTGCTGAGGAATCCCTGTCTCAAAGTGACTTTGTGATGACTAAACAAGTCCCCACCCCACGACTGAAGTCCTCTCTCACTTGGTGCTGGGGAGTGTTGGCTGTCGACAGCTCTCAGCGGAGCCTCTTGCTGAAATGGTCCTCAGCTAAAGAGAGTCCCTTGACCCGAGGCCATATTCCCTCTGAGTCAGCTCCCTGGGATGTGAGGTAAGGGTTAGGGATTAGCACTCACCTACCTTGCCTTGATCTGCGGTAAATTTGAAAGCTTCCCTTGAAATGAGCATGGCCTTCTTCCATTGCACCTTGGTTCATCTTCTCTTTCTGCCCATGTTTCCCCCACCTCCTCATTTACTGCTCACCCTCAAACCTACCTCCTGCAGATCCTGAATCAGAGTTCACGCTCCAGAATCCCTGCACTGTGGGACCAGCTCCCCCTGAGCGGCCTCTTCACACTGAGCGTATCCCGGATGTGGGGACTGCCCAGGTCTCAGACCGTGCAGATGGTCAGCTGTGTGGACTGTGCACCCCTATGTGGATGATGCCAAAGAGGTTGCCATGGGCAGCACTGTCCTCAGACCTGTGCCTTAGGGGACCCTGTACTTTGCCTTCCTCAAAAAATTTTAAGTCCCCCTCTGGTGTCTGAGAACAGTCAGGACCAGCAGCCATTAAGTTGGGCCCCCCACTGTCCTCAGGCTGGCTCTACCTGTATCTTCCAAGGACATTCTAGTAATGCGGCCACATGTTAGGCCAATCACAATTTTTACAGGATGCCTAATAAACCTGATCTTATTTATCTTCTGCTTTGAGTAAAAAGTGAAGCATAGATGTTTATAAGCATATTGGCCAATAAATTTGCATGAACTTAGAAGGGATTGTTTGTCTCCTGGAAGAAACCTCTTCCTCCTTTGCCCTCCCATCACCTTGGTGGGCTCTATGCTTGTCCTCTGGATCTCAGCTTAGAAGGAACCTCCGCCATGAAGCCTTCCATGCCCACCTCTAGTTCACTGATTCCACTGCCCAGTCACAGCACAAGTACTTGCCCGTGAACCTGCCTGTCTCTGGAAGGTCAGGACCAGTGGCTTACTCACCAGCGCATGCCTGAGCACTTGGTAGATGGTTGTCAAGTAAATCTGGGCCAGCACTTTATAATACCTGAACATCTTTTTAACATCTTTACTTCATTTGATGGAAACAAGGCACTTTCCACATAGAAGAGTTTGTTCTAGGTTTAGGGAGTTTAGATATCAGAAAGATAAGTCTTCTTTATTTTTTTTTATTTTTTTAACAAGTGAACAGTTTATTAAGAATTAAACAAAGGTTATGATGTGATACAGTACAAGCCAGGTACTCAAGATAGGTATAATAGTACTACTCACACAAAAACTTAAACTTCACCTCAAAAAAAATCACAGGACAACAGAGAAAGCAATTTCACTGTTATAAAATAAGATATTTCATGCAAAGTATTAACTCTGCATAAGTCTTCTTTAAAATGGACACTCATCTGCCTTCTTTTAACTTCTACTCACTGGCTCTAACTCCACCTTCTTAAGCCACTAAGAGTCAGTTCAAGCCATACCCCATGAACTACTCATTGAGGATTTGGAATCCATCCTCTCTTCCCAGACTGGGCAAATCTCTTCCTCTTTAGTCTTTAGATGAAACATTGGATACTTATGAACACACATACTCAGCATTGCCCTACTGAATAGTGTTTATAGGAAACCAATGGTTTGAAATCACTTTGGTCTTGGCCTCCAGATAAAGAACTGTGTTTTATCTCTTTCCAGCCACTTTCCAGCACTTAGCAGATGTTCAGATTAAACTTCTTAGGCTAGGCTGGGCGCAGTGGCTCCCACCTGTCATCCTAGCTCTCTGGGAGGTCAAGGCAAGTGCATCACGTGAGGTCAAAAAATTCAAGACCAGCCTGAGCAAGAGTGAGCGAGATCCCATCTCTACTAAAAACAGAAAAATTGCCTCGGTACAGTCGTGCGTGCCTGTGGTCCCACTACTTAGGAGACTGAGGCAGAAGGATGGCTTGAGCCTAGGAGCTTAAAGTTGCCGTGAGCTATGACGACACCACTGCACTCTTCCTGGAGTGACAGAGCAAGGCTCTATCTTAGAAAACAAAACAAAACAAAAACTGCTCTGGCTAGTCTTTTACTTTTATTGTGTAAGTGAAGTGCGCACAACTGCACCAAGTGTTCAGTGACCTCGCCCTTCCTCAACCCCACTGCCAGCCCTGGGGAGGAATCGGTGACCCTTCACGGACTTTCACAGCAGTTCACACAACCGGCCGGCAAGTCCTGCCTGACACCAGTCCAGGGAGGTGCTTCTTTGCATGTCTGTTTCCCTGCTG